>PVKH010037777.1:0-11412 GCA_004027955.1 Chaetophractus vellerosus | reverse complement strand
TTTTGTTATATATTTTCGAGTAATTTTCTTAGTTGTTGCCCTGGGGATTACCATTAACATCTCAATTTGTAACAATCTAGTTCTGATTCATACCATCTTAATTTCCATGGTATATGGAAATTGCTCCATGCTTCTGCCCCCTTTATGTTGTTATTGCCACAAATTATATCTTTTTACATTGTTTGCAAATCAATTTAGATTTATAATTATTGTTTTGTATAGCTGTCTTTTAAATCAGATAGATAAAAAGGAATTACAGGGAAGCAGATGTGGCTCAGGTGGTTGGGCGTCCGTATACCATATGGAAGGACCCAGGTTGGATCCCCGGGACCTTCTGGTGAAATAAAAAGGCAAGCAAGCGAGTCGGGCCTGTGCAGAGAGCCAGGCCCATGTGGTGAGCCACGTAGCAAGATGATGACGCAATAAAAGAGAGACATAGGGGAGAACCAAGGTGAGACTCGCCAAAAATCAGGAACTGAAGTGGTGCAAGTGACAGGGTGCCTGTCTCCCACATCGGAGGGCCCTAGAATCGAATCCTGGTGAAGCCTGGAGGAGAAAAATGAGAAGGCAAGAAACAGACACAGAAGATCATCCAGCGAATAGACATAGACAGGAAGTGGGTGGGGAGCAATTGGGACTCATAGAACTGTACACCAAAAAGAAATAAAGTCAATTTAAAAAGAAGTTACAGGGGCCGGCTGTAGCCCAATTGGTAGGGTGCCAGTTTACCACATAGGAGGCCCCGGGTTTGGTTCCTGGGGCCTCCTTGAGTGGGCGGACCGCCTTGAGAAGGCAAGCCGCCATGGGCAGGGAAAGCCGCCACAAGGAGGCAGGCCGCTGTGCGGTGAGCTGACTCGGCGGGTCGCCGCAGCGGGGGGAGACAAGCAGACACAGAAGAATGCAAAAATGAACACAGCAAGAACAAGCAGAAGGGGGGATATGTAATAAATAAAAAATAAATCTTTAAAAAATAAAGAAATAAAAAAATAAAAGGAAGTTACAAACAAAAAGTACCTTAATACTGACTTTTATATCTACCTACATAGTTACCTTTGAGGTGTTCTTTATTTCTTCATTTTAGTTACTGCCTAGGTCTTTGCATTTCAGTTTGAAGGACTTTTAACATTTTCTTGTAGGGCATTTCCACTAGTGATGAATTCCTTTGGTTTTTTTTTTTTTTAAAGATTTATTTATTTTATTACATATCTCCCCTTCCCCCCGCTGCGGCGACGTGCCGAGAGTGGTCACTGCGCAGGCGCGGCTTTCCCCGCTTGTGGGCGGTCTCTGCATCGGTTCACGGCCGGCTTCCAGTTCGCGAGTGGCTGGCTGCGCTCCATCCGCGGGCGACCTGCCCTGCCCGTGGCGGCTCTTGCCATGTCCGTGGCAGCTTCTTGCCCTGCCCACGGCGGCTCCAGCCCGCCCACAGCGGCTTGCCATTCTCAAGGCGGTCTGCCCTCTAGGAGAGGTCCCCGGGAAACGAACCTGGGGCCTCCCATGTGGTATGCCGGCGCCCTAGCCACTGGGCTATCGAGCCGGCCCTGGTTTTTGTTTATCTGGTCATTTCTTTCTTGAGTAAGGTTTTGTTCAGGAAGAGTTTTTTTCCTTGAGCAATATTAGTCTATTTGAAAATAGTTTGTGGCTCATTTGCTAGTGGCTTATTTGAGCAGAATGTCACTTTCGAAAATGATTCTGTGATAGAATTAGAGCTGCTTTCTATTTTGGTTTCAGATATACATGGATTGCTCTTTTTCATCAGCCTCACATTTTTAAAAGACCAACCTAGGGATAAATTCTCCTACACTAAAATTAAGAACTTTTCTTCATTAAAAGACACCATAAATAAAGTTAAACCACACACTGGGAGAAAACATTTTATTTTATTTTTTATTCTCTTTTTTTTTATTATTTATTACATATCCGCCCCCCTTCTGCTTGCTCTTGCTGTGTGTCCATTCTTGTGTTCCTCTCTGTCCGCTTTGTCTCCCCCAATTGCGGCGACGCGCCGAGACTGGTCACCGTGCAGGCGGCTTTGCCCCGCTTGTGGGTGGCTTCTGCTTCCATTCACGGCCGGCTGTGCTTCAGTTCGTGGGTGGCTGGCTGCGCTCCGTTCGCGGGCGACCTGCCCTGCCCGTGGCGGCTCTGCCCGCCCATGGTGGCTTGCCCTTCTCAAGGCGGTCTGCCCGCTAGGAGAGGTCCCCGGGAACCGAACCCAGGTCCTCCCATGTGGTATACCGGCGCCCTTATCCACTGGGCTATACAGCCGGCCCCTCTCATTTTTAAAAAACAATTTATTGAAGTATATCATTCATACATGAACATACATAAACTATAAGTGTTCAGTAAACATCGTTGAACTTACAAAACAAACATGCATAACATCATACAGGGCTCCCACACATCACCCCCTCCCGAAACACCCTGCATTGTTGTGAAACATTTGTTAAGAAATCATGAGGAACATCGTCAAAGTATTACTACTAACTATAGTCTGTATCTTCCTCCCTTATACATTTTTTAAGGATTTATTTACTTTTATCCATCCCCCTCCCCACCCGTTTTTGCTGTTTCTGTGTCCATTCACTGGGCAATCCTCTCTTCATTTCCTGCCCCTTCTTCTCATCCTTCTCCTCCTGTCTTCACTGGGATTTGATCCTTGGAATTTCCGATGTGGGAGACAGGCGTCCTACTGCCTGTGCCACCTCAGTTCCTGGTTTTTCGGTCCATCTCGTCTTGGCTCTCCCTTGTGTCACTCTCCTGTTACGTCATCATCTTGCTGCGTGCCTCGCGGGGTGCCTGGTGGCGCACCTGCTCACGGGGCCTGGTGCCCACACGCCTTCTATATTTTCCTTTTTTCAATTTTTACCAGGAGGTCCTGGGATCAAACCCAGGTCCCTCCATATGGGAGACGGACGCCCAACCACCTGAGCCACATCCGTCCCCCTGCTATATCTCTTAAGCTTGACCAAAGATACCCAGAGTTACAGTCTTTTCCCATACAGGATGGTCATAATAAATCAGGCCTAGTTTATCATCAGCATTCCAAAAACCAGACCTAGGGAGAAAAACTAGGTCTGGGGACACATGCATGGTTTCTAATATAGCGAATGTTTAGCTTACCCTGATTATCACAAAATCAGGACAGCGAGGATATTCGCAGGAGAAAACATTTTATTTTTATTTTTATTTTTTTTTAAGATTTTATTTATTTATATATCCCCCCCCTTGCTGCTTGTGCTCACTGTGTTCATTTTTGCTTTGCATTTCTCCGTGTCCGCTTATCTCACCCTGCTGCGTCAGCTCACCGCGCAGCAGCTTGCCTTCTCCAGGAGGCCCCGGGGACCGAACCCGGGACCTCCCATGTGGTAAACCAGAGCCCCACTAATTGAGCCACAGCTGGTTCCCAGAAAACATTTTAATACATTTAACTAACAAAGGATTGGTAATTAGGATATATGAATTCCCACAAATCAATAGTAAAAGACAACCCACTTAACAAATGGCAAGAAGACACATCCAGGCATTTCACGTGAGCATATGAAAAGATGCTCAACCTTTTAAATGATGGGGGGTGGGGGCGGGGCGGGGAGGGGAGACCACTGTACCTGCTTGCTTGATAAAAACTGACGCCTGCTGAGGCCAAGTGTTTTTGTGAAGGTGTAGATGAACCAGCTCTCACGCTGCCGGCTTTGCTTTGGAGGATAGTCTGGTGCGTCAGCCTGGACCTTCATGCAACCCACGAACCAGCAGTTCCTCCCTCTCTCTAGATGTAGAGCCTGCTTTCTGTAAAGGACAAAAGTAAATATTTTAGACTTTGTGGGCCACACACTGTCTCTGTCATATATGTTCTTTGTTTTGTTTGTTTTTATAACCCTTTGAAAATGTAACAGTTATTCCTGGCTCAGAGGCCTTACTAACACACTTGGCTTGCGGGCCTAGGCTGCTAACTCCTGATGGCCGCTCGTTCCCTGGAGCAGCGCCAGTGCCCAGCAGGCGTGTGCCCGCGTGCTCAGAGCAGCGCTGTCACTAACACAGAAACTGGGAGCGCTGTGATAAGAACGTGGGCGAGTGCACTGGGGCGTGTTAGAGCAGCGGGACACGAGGGCAGTTGTCTGCACACACCACGTGCAGATGAGCACCCAATACTGAAGGCATAGGAAGTCCCAGAGGGCTGTACAAGGTATGGCATCATTTTTATGAAGTTCGAAAACAAAATCATATTTATATTGCTAATGAAGAAGGATTTATATGATAGCAAGCGAATTCTAGCACAAAGTTCAGGCTGATGGTTCCTTTTGCCGAGAAGCAGGAGGACAGGCCGGAGGTTAGGCCGAGGCAGGGGCAGCCAGTTAGATGCTAACCATGCAACGGCTGTGAGGTCCTGGGACTCGTTCTGTCGTCATGCTCCATGCTTGCATATATATCACCCGTAACCTCTTGTAGGTGTCAAATATCACAGCATGTGCATTCGTTTAAAAGGCAAGAAAGGGTCCCGGACAGGGAGGCCCTAGATCCCACCCACCGACCGTCCTCCCTGAAGCAATACTGTCTACCCGCGCTTGAGCGAGTGGTTGCCTGGGCGGGAGGAGACACTCAGCCTGTGAAGAGTGCCAGGAGCGGAGCCCCTCCTGCAGCAGCAGCGAGACTGCGACGCCGAGCGCGCCCTTCTTTCCCCGGCAAGGGCCTCGCGCCCTTCTCAGAGATGGGTTGCTTGTGAACGTAAGGGCTTCTTTCTGGACTCTGAGTTCTACTCCGTGGATCTGTCTGTGCCAGCACACACTGTTCTGATTGCTTAGGCTTGCTGTGAATTTTGAAATCAGGAAGTGAGAGTCCTCAAGCTTTGATCTTTTTTTTCAAGATTGTTTTGTCTATTCTGGGTCCCTTACATTTCCATATGAGTTTTAGGATTAATTTATTAATTTCTGCAACCAAAAAAAACAACTGAGATTTGATAAAGTTTGCATTGACTCTGCCGATCAATTTGAAGAGTCAAGACTTAACATCTTGGCAATGTTAAAGCTTCTGATCCATACATGGGATTTCTTTCCAATTTTTAGATAGCCTTTAATTTCTTTCAACAATGTTTTGAAGTTTTCCATATACAGGTCTTGTGCGTCTTTTGTTAAATTTATTTCTAGGTATTTGACTCTTTTTGATGCTATTATAAATATGATTGGGTTCCTAATTTCATTTTTGGATTTTATTGCTAGTGTATATAAATACACTTTTATAATATTGATCTTGAATCCTTTAGCACTGATAAACACATTATTAGTTCAGCTAGTTTTTGTTCAAATCCTTAGGATTTTCTATATACAAGAGCTTGTCATCTACAAGTGGAGCGCTACATCACCCATTCCAACCTGGATTCCTTTTATTTATTTTCTTGCCTAACTGCCAAGAAGGGGCTCTTTGTACAAATGCTTTGAGCAGCCTAGGCTGAGGAAACATCCCTACCCCTGTCAGACTGAAGAGCTTGTCTGTCTACCATGCTGTGTTTTCAGAGGGCTCTGCATGTCTCAGCTCACTGCTGCCTGACAGTGCTGTGAGAATCGGGCTGCAGCTCCGAGAGGTGACCGTGCCCAGGGATCTGTGCCAGGGAAGGGGCCTGCTGGGCTTTCTGCAGCACCTCTGCAGTCAGGTCTCCCCCTACTCCTGCCACTAGACACAGTGCTTGCCCTTGACTTTCTCTGACAGAACTGGATTCATGCCCCAGGCCCAACTTGGGAAGCCCCCCACATCTCCCCAAGGTGAGGCGATGTCTTCCTCTTTTGAAGGTCCCTTTGCACCTCCCAGTTTCTCATGTTCTGCTGCAGTCATGGTTGTTGACTCAGCCATCCTAGTTTGCCACAGCTCCCTCCAAAGTGTAAGGGCAGGGGCACACTCCTTCATCCACAGGGCCTCTTGTGCTGGGCCCAGAGCTGTGTTTTTTGTGGGTGTCCAGTTTCTTATCAAGATTTGGTGCAGTTGGCTGGCAGACCTCTGCAGAATCCCTAACACAGGGGTTCTTAACCAGGGATCCCTGAGCTTGAATTTAAAAAAATCAACTTATCATCTTTATTTTCTCTTACTTCTGAGGTCTAGCATTTCCTTCACTCATGAATGTATGCAGGAAATTACAGTAGTGTTCATTTCATGTCACATTACAGTTGCACATGTCTCGAAAAATTGCTTACGCTCATCCATACTTCAAAATTGCGGTAGTTGTTAGACCCTACGCTAGTTGAGTGTCATAAAACTATCTGTCGCTACATTCTGAGAAGGGTTCTGTGGTTTTCACCTGACTGGCAAAGGGGTCCTTGGAAACAAAAAAGGTTAAGAACGCCTGCTCTAACGTGAGGAAGATCCTCACAGCGTGTGCCGCCCAAGAGCCTGCCGGCGCCTTGCCGACGGCGCCATAGGAGACGGCATGTGCAGAGAGGCCTTCAGTGGACACTCGCTGAGCTGGGGAGAGCAGCCCCAGCCCGGGGCCAGCAACGTGGCCAGCAGCGCTCTCCAGAAAGCTCTTCTGAGGCCAAGATGGAGCAGGAAGCCTTGTGTTTGAATGAAAGGAACAGCCGTGTCCTCCAAGTGTTTGTGTGGTAGCTTGTTAGCCTTGGAGGAAGTACACATTGGTACCACCTTTTGAGAAGGCAGTTTGGCAACAGGTATAGTTTTGAATGCACCTCTTTGACGCAGCACTTCGTGCACAGACATCTTGACCAGGAATGTTCATTGCAGAGTTGTCTGTGGCAGCAAGACATGGAAAACAGCCTAATCTCCCCAAGCAGAGAGCTGGCTCTGTAGCCAAGTACCTTGCAGCCCCTTCACACCAGAAGGTCTGCCTTTGTGCACTGATATGGATCAGTGTCAGTGCAAGGGAAAGCTGCAGCACAGCCTGCATGTATGGATTGGTTGGTGTGGAGAAAAAGGTGCCTTCGTGAGTGTGCCTCATCTCTAGGCGTGCACACAGACACACAGGCATCAGAAGTAAGTGTGCACCTCGGGGGGTTGAAGCTGGGGCATCTGGTACTGACTTTGTCACTTTATAACCTCACGTCTTAGGTTGCTGTTTGTTTTCTGAGTGTATTGTTAAAATAAAAATGAAAATGTTGTATCCCCTCTTATGTCAGATACTGTCCATAGTAGCAGGCACCATACAATTTCAGTTTTAGAATCCTTATTTTAAAGAATGTGGCACAATGCGTATTTATATAAATATCACGTTAGCCAAACCTCAACTGGACCACTTTGAACACTTTGTGTAATTTGTTATTTAGACCGTTTTTAAAAATTGAGATATAACATCTACATCCCATAAAATTCACCCCTTTAAAGGGTGCAACTCAGTGGTTTTTAGTATACTAACAGAGTTGTGTAACCATCACCACTTATTCCACAATATTTTTGTCACTGAGACAAGAAGCCCTGACCTGCTAGCAGTCACTCCTGCTGCTCCTCCTGCAACCACGAGCCTGCCTTCTGTCTCTATGGATTTGCCTGTTCTAGACGTTTGGCGTTTGGATAGTTTCCTGGTGCTGCTTCTTTCTCTGCCTGCTGCCTGAGCACCACAGGGCCTCTTTTCCCTCCTTCCCTGAAGGATCGTTACCTGGCCAGAGGCTTAGCTCAGGAGACTGGGTGTGGGAGGGAGGCTGGGTAGGGCTCAGAGAGGCCCTGGGGACCCATTTGCAAAGATGCCCATGTCAGTGCCCCATTCTGCAGGGGAGCTGTGTCGCCGCCCACGTCGCAGGAAGCCGTTGCAGTACCCCAGGTTGTGGGGAAGCCAGGAGCAACTTGCCAGCCTCGGCCTTTCCTGTGCCCTTTAGGACAGGACTGCTGTGGGCTTCCAGCTGGGTGCTCGTGTTACCTTTTGCGCCTGTTCGTTTCTCTTTAGAAATCTGTGAAAAACTATATCCTTTGCTTGTTCATCCTTCATATGTATGGCATGTTGTAGTTCCTAAGTTAGTTGTCCAAATTTCTATTTGGAATAGAAATTCACCTCTAAAGAACCAAGCATTTCTCTTCAAAAATTGTTTCTTGAACACAGCTTCTGAAGCACTGCAGGATAAAATCATAAACCAAGTAGTGAGTAGTTTATAATCTAAGGGTGTTTCAGGGCATGAAACTGTAACTTCAGATCCCAAAACCTGAAGTATTTTTTGCTTCTGGAAAAATGAGCTTGTCACAAGAAACACACCAGCTGGCAGAGCGGCTCTGAGCGCCGTTTCCTTGTCTGTGAGTTGTGCAGTGTGTCAGGCTCCCTCCTAGGATGCAGGGCAGCCCACACCTCAGGAGCCCCCGTGCCTGCGGGTCTGGGGCACTCAATCCAGGAAAGCCTGTTGAAGTCATTTCAAAAACTTTTAAAAATTTTCACACATAGTTGAATTTTTCCTGAGGCTCCCATACTTTTTCAATTTAACCCCAGTGGGGCTAGAATGCCATTTTATTAATCTGTCAAAGCATTCTCCTTCTGGTGTTAGTTCCTAGACATCGTTAGGCACATAAAGATGCAGGAGGGGGCAGCTCAAGGAACGAGAGTCAGGAAGAGGGGGCTCTGCACCCCAGCACGCCTCCCAGTACCCGTGGTGTGCAGTGAGGTGGCCTCCTGCTCCAGCAAACCCAAGGTCTGCGGCCGTGTTCCTTGCGCTGGCCCATGGCACTGAGTCTCACACGGGGGCGGGGGTGGCCAGGGCCTTGTGAGTAGGAAAAATTTGGACCTTGTTTTTGTAAGGAGTAAAAATGGATGGTAAGAACACAACTTAGCTATGGAAGAAAATCGCCAAATATGTGACTATATTGCATGGAACGGGAAGGCAGAGGATGGAGGGGGTAGAGGCAAGAACGTCTGCCTGGGGGAATCGAGCCTGCCGCCTTCCTGGACAGAGGGAGTTGGGTCAGTGCCTGGGCAGCCGATCTGCCTCGGCTTCTGAGCCTGGTCCAGACTCGAGTCCCCAGCCCCTCTTTTCCTGACTAGGGCTCGTGTAGGAGCTTTGCTGAACTGGGTGCTCCCCACGGGGGGCGGGGGGGAGGGTGGTCAACAAAGGCCGAGCGAGAGACGGGATGGCGGTTGGCACATGGGGTGCTGGAGCTGTCAGGCAGAGCCTTGGAAGGACCTGGGTCCAGGAGAAAGTCCATGGTAGGTTAGGTCCATCTCGGCTTTCTCCAGCAGTCAGAATAAATGAGTTGTAGATCTGTATTATAAAGGTCCACAACTCATAGGAAATACAGAAAATCAAGAAAAGTGTACCAGAGAAAAGAGAAACCACCCATCCATCTGAAGACGTTTAATTTGTGCTGTAGATAAGTGTTAATAAATATTTAGGATCCTTCATCAATTTATTAATGCATATTGTAATTCTCGTTAAAGCTAATGTTTCTTCTGGAGCTTTATTCAGCTTCTTTGTAGCCTTATTTATGAAAATTTACTTGACCTCAGGGTCTCAGCCGACAGAGCTGCTTGTTCCTGAAAGTGCTTACTTTGCACATTGAAGGGACTTGCAGGTGTGAAACAGCCAGCCAGCACCCAAGAGGCCCAGGACACCCACTGACTCCCAATGTGCCTTTACCAGCCCATGTCCCTGGGAGCCCCATGTTCAGATGGAGCCCTAGACTCCTGTTCCACCCTCCTCACAGATGCTCAGATGCTCACATGGTCATCACAGAGAGGGTGTGAAGGCGCCTCGTGCATTCCCACAGGTCCAGCCTGGCGCTCTGTTGTGGGAAGCACTGGGTCACGTGGTTACAGGTTAGCCGAGTGAGGATGGGGCCAGGTGGAGGGCAGCAGTGGACACTGGTTGTGTCACATCAAAATCTGAGTTCTGGGGGTGCACTCTTGGGGGTTTCACATAGGGAAAAGAGGTGTAGGATTTTGGAGACTGGTGTCCGTCCCAGGAAGTTGTGCTGTGTGGGTGGAGAGATGCTGAGCACTGGCCTGAGTCCAGTGCTGTGACGGTATGACCAGTGCAAACCTGAACTATGTCACGGGGTGTCACCTGTCAGCGAGGCCAATGAGAAAATGAGATTGGCTGGGAGCAGTTCTTGCTTTGGCCAAAATATGGGAATGATGCACAGAAATTGAAGCCATTTCTGCCTTTCCAACACTGTTTGTGCCTTGTACAGGATGACATATTCGCACTTGACCTACTCATCGTCATTCTTTTCCTACAGAATTTCTCTTTCCTAAAATGGATTCCAGTAAGAAGACAGACACCCCTGGCTCAGTGAAGACCAGCCCACCCCTGAAGCTGCACCCTGCCCGCAGTGCTGGGGCTTCCATCTTTGTCCCTGAACAAGGAGGTTACAAAGAACAATTTGTGAAGACTGTGGAGGACAAGTACAAGTGTGAGAAGTGCCGCCTGGTCTTGTGTGACCCCAAGCAGACCGAGTGTGGACACCGATTCTGTGAAACCTGCATGGCTGCCTTGCTGAGGTAGGTGCTGCTGCCAGTCTTTTCTCTCCCACCCATCTGTTCATTATTTTCCTCTAAAAAGTAAATCTCTAGAAGTTTAAAGCCCTAAAGAAGTCTAAGTAAAATTTTGAGAGCCTAACTTGTGAGCTGTGTAGGGAAACCAAGTAGAGCCCCGTGTTTGAGCTTGCTGAGGAGGCACCCACTTCAGCGGATGAGGGGCGAGTTATGCAGGTGCCGGGGTGCACGATGGCTGTGGGAGACGGGTCAGCAGCTAGGCCTGGGCCACCCCCAGCCCAAGTTACATGCGTACAGAGCAAGTGTGTGAGCCCTCAGAGCCCTGGGAGCCCGGTTAGCTCGGCATCGAGGCCACGAGGCAGGTCAGAGCGCTTAGCGGAAGCACCAGCCAAGAACATGCTCATCACGTGTCCCTCTGTGACGTCCTGGTCCTGGGCTTACGGCGGGACACGTGCAGCCTGGGTCCTGGACTTGGCTGCCCAGGAGCCCCTGCCTGAGCCTCCTGCCTCTCCCTGCCCCGGGACCTGCTGCCCTCGTGCCTTTCCCAGGACTTCAGCCATGGTCTCACCCCGGCTGCTGGTGCTGAGATTCCTTTGGGTCGAGCCAAGTGGCGGCAGAGTGGACGTGGGGCGCCTGGCCTCCCTGGAGGCCACACACACCACCAAGGAGCGAGGAAGGAGGTGGCAGGAGCAAGGGGCTGCTGAGCTTCTCTGGTTCCTGCCTGTCCTCCCTCTGCCCACTCCCTGTCCTGCCCGTGACCTGCAGGTGCCAGAGGACCCCAGCCAGACATTGTTTCATCCCTAGGTCTAAGGACGGGACCAGGTTTCTGTCATAAGAAGATGGACACAGGTTCTATATTGGTGGAGACTAGAGCAATGAAGTTTTATTTTAAAACAGGTTAACTCCCCGCCCCATTGACCCTCAACTACTGCCTGGCTTTCGAGGTCTTGTGGTACCTGGACCCCTCTGCCTGCAGCCCCCAGGACACATGCTGCTCTGTCCTCCCTCTGACC
>PVKH010037776.1:0-11403 GCA_004027955.1 Chaetophractus vellerosus | reverse complement strand
GATAGCCCAGTGGATAGGGCGCCGGCATACCACATGGGAGGCCCCGGGTTCGATTCCCGGGGACCTCTCCTAGCAGGCAGACCGCCTTGAGAATGGCAAGCTGCCATGGGCGGGCCGGAGCCGCCGTGGGCAGGGCAAGAAGCTGCCACGGACATGGCAAGAGCCGCCACGGGCAGGGCAGGTCGCCCGCGGATGGAGCGCAGCCAGCCACCCACGAACTGAAAGCTGGCCGTGAATGGAAGCAGAAGCCGCCCACAAGCGGGGAAAGCTGCGCCTGCGCAGTGACCAGTCTCGGCGCGTCGCCGCAGCGGGGGGAAGGGGAGATATGTAATAAAATAAATAAATCTTTAAAAAAATAAATAAATAAATAAAATGTGTATCCTATTTCCAAAACTGGGATTTTAGGTTAAATACAAGGTTATATACATGAAATATGACAACACAAATGAAAACCTGATCCAATCAAGAGCAAGAAAGTAAATGCTAGCATATACCTGAAAAAATTTTTTTGTAATGAGCTCTGAATTTAGCTCTGAGTTTTCCTGGCAGCTTGGACAAAAATCAAAATGTGTTTGGTTAAAAAAATATTCAATGTGCAGCAAAAGGAAACAGGACTTCCCTGACCTCCATAACTCAGTTATAATCCCATCCCCACTCCCAGAGCCTAGCTATTAGTATTCCCTCTACATTCTTCAAAGCATTTATCGCTTTTCTAAATTCTACATATTTTGCTTATTGTTTGTCTCCTCTCACTAGAATGTAAGGTTGATGAGCACAGGAATCTGTTTTTTGTTCAGTGTTTCATTGCAAGTTCCTATAATAGTTTTTGTCATATGATCGATGTTCAATAAATACTCATACACCGATGAATTAATGAATGTTAGTCATGAGAGATTTTATTCCTGCTATTAAATTCCAAGAGAAATTTACCATAAAGTTCCCTAAATAAATTATACCAGGGTATGTTGGGGTAGGGTGATATGACCCGGCAATACGTGATCAGCATAAAATAGAAGGTGCCTGCAAATGAAAGGCAAGAGAATTTGGAGCCAGAAGATCTGAGTTCAGCTACCAAAGCTACCTCTTCCCGCCCTGGGCCTTCTATCAGGCAGCCTGGCAAAATCAGGAAACACATGGCCACTGGAACCAAGCCACCTGGCTTTAAATCCTGGAGCTTATAAAGCTGTGTGCCCTTCGACAACTTAACTAGCTTCTTTATGCCTCAGTTTCTTCACCCATAAAATGTGGATATGAATTGTGATGAGAATGGAGCTGATATATGTAAATTGATCAAAACATGGCCTGCAACGTAGTAAAACTAAGCAGTGGCAGTTCATTTGCACCCATGGCCTTCATTTGTAAGAAATTGATCAAAAATCACCTTGGGATAGTTGTAAGGATCAAGTGATCTTACTATGCTAATATGCTTATGGTTTTCAATGGATGACTTTACTGTTTTTTCTGTTCATGAAAGTAGTATTCACATGTTCATCATAAATCTTTCAGAAAATAAAAAAGACATCAAAGAGAAAAAAAAAATACTCTATATCCCAGCCCACAGTAACAACCACTATTAACATTTTCTTGTATAAATTTCCAAATTTTGTTACATGCCATATTCACATAGAGATATATATGTGTTTGTGAAAACAGGATTTTTTAACAAAGTTAGACTCATACAATATATCACTCAGAAACTTGTTTTTTTAAAACTTATCATGGGTGTTATTTCATATCAGCAAATAAAGATATACATCATTCTGTTTAATAACTACCAAACATTCCATTGTATGAAAGTGCCTTGATTTATTTAGGCAACACTCCATTCATGGACAGTTAGGTTGTTTCCAATTTGTGAAAGTGCTTTGCAAACTGCAAAGTAATAGACAAATGTTAGTTATCATCAACATTATTTTAGAAAGAAAGATCTAGACATCATCAGTCAATTCTCAAAAGGTCTTCCTTTGCTATTTCTTTAACTCCTTGGAAATAATCCTCTAATCTAATAGTATCCACACCATCATTCAAAAAGCACGACATTTAAGGTTCCCACGTCTGAAGACAGAACCCTGTGCACTGCTGAACCAGAACTAGGGGAAGGCACTGGGGAGTATTCCCAAAGGCTTATTCCCCAGTACAGAGATTGTGTGTTTTCTTCAGGCACACGCCCCTCACTCTCCTTTGCTCATAGACCGGCATCACTTGCCGATGGCTGCCCTTTCCCCCAGAATCTGCCCATGGCCTCAGAATCATTTTCAACAGTGATCTCCAAGTAGCCATTATGAATCAATTGGAAACGGGCAAAAGAGATGAAATCTATTTGCTACCCTTCATGTTGAGGATAAAAAGGTAATATCTATGAGTACTTACTGAGTAGCTGCACCTGTCAGGTACACACGTTGGCAGTGGCAGATGGAGCAGCTACATGCATTTAGCCATCGCCCCTTACATTCTGAGCTCCTCTGAGATTAAGGGCCACGCATTCTCCCTTTCTGTATGCCCACCTGTGTTTAATAAAATGCCGTGTAACCGTAGGTACTTAATAAATGTTGTTCATGTGCGAGTGAGCCGTTGCAAGAATGAATAAAGTTCCTGTTTGGGGTGATGTAGAAGTTTTGGAAATTGATGGTGGTGATGCTAGCACAACATTTTAATGCCACCGATTCTATATTCGGATGTGGTTAAAAGGGGAAATTTTAGGTTGTATATATGTTACCAGAATAAAAAGTTTTAAAAAAGACATAGGATAGTATAACATAAACAGTGAGCCCTAATATAAAATATAGACCAGAGTTAATAGTACAATGACTATAATATTCTTTCATCAATTGCAACAAAGATGCCATACTAATGTGGAGTGTTAATAACAGGGAAAACTGTGTGTGAGTGGGGGGGGATATGAGAACTCTGTATTTTCTGCATGATTTTTCTGTAAGCCTACAACTTCTCTAATTAAAAACAAAACTTTGAAATAAGAAAAAAAGCAAAAACAAAAATGAAAATACCAACATATTCTCTGAAAACAAAACCTGCCACATTATTTCTGGTGGAATAACATTATGTAGGGTATCCAAATGCATAAAAGGCAAGTGAATTAGAATTGTTACTCTTTTTTACAATAAATTCTCTCTATTAATTAATGTTGTGACTCAGAGCAAATGTGCGTGGCAGGAAACAGAGGTCCCTGCTGATACCAATTTTATAGAAGAAGGTGGTTTGTGCATTGAGATATATTATGGATGCACTACTCCCTGGCTCAGGTCCCAGCATGAGCTGAATGGTCTCAGCTTATAAAACTGCCCTTTAACCTCTTCAAGGCTACAATTAACTCCACTGTGAGTTCCATTCACTCAACAAATATTCACGGCATGCCCAATACGTAACAGACACTTAGGTAAGGGTGTGGGGGGCTGGCGGAAACTCAACATAACAAAAAATAATCATTTAAATTCAAAACAGATTATATATCAACATTGCATGTATTTTAACAATAGGTCACTATGACAAATATTATTTATGGTTTCCAAATTAGGGGCCTACATACTTTTATCTCCTAATACTAAAATATGAATCCGTCACTCTACCAGGAAGATCTTTTCATTCCTATATAGGGCTTGGCAAATAGATCTCATTATCTCCTTCTGTTCCAACTATTTCATAGTAGCTACCAAGACCTCATTGTTAAAAAAATAAAAGAATCAGTCTGAATTCCACGACAAAGTTCTGAAATCAATGAGTGATGTCTCCTAAGAATAAAGAGGGGGCAAGTGATCTGTGCGACAAATTTGCCTTTCTCATCCCACATAATTAATGCTGACCTGCTTCTCTGTCCTCTACCGGTGGCTTATGGTTCTATCTTACTGGCTCTTTGTGACTTGAAGATCCATCTATTGTATAAACCATGACCCAACACTGTTAATACTGAGTGCTGCCCTTGTCTATGCTGTACCACCTAGCACCCGAGTACATATGAAACCTCATCCTTCTCTGACTACTTCATTCGGATATGTCTTATTTTTGAAACAAATCATAAAGCTTCTTAATGGTGGTAACCTTCTATCCTCATTACTCTACAGCACAAGGCACACCTCCAGATATACCAAAAGTACTCAGCAAATACTTTTTAAATGATTGTATGGGAAAGGAATGGTCTCAGAGCCAGAAAACCTGGGTTCACTTACTGCTTCTCCAATTAACAGCTTGGTGACTTTGGACAAGTTCATGTAACTATTTCAGGCCTCGGTTTCCCCATTTCTAAAAGAGAGGGGGCAATATAAACTCTCTAAGGCCCAAATCAACCTGCTGTTCAATGATTCTACATTTCTTAGAAGGTATTGTGCTTCAAGGAGGTCTTTTGTGTTAGAAATCTAATAAAACAAGAGTTCTTTCTAATAAAACAAGAGTTCTTTCTATGAAAAGAAGTGGATTGTGAATCCCCTGGAGAGGCAGCTCAGCTTTTACTCTTTCTCTATTCTAAGTTCTCAGAAAATGAGTGGTGATACCCTCCTCTTGCTTCAGCCCTTTAAAAAAGCCCCACTCTTACTAATTGAAAATAGGATTTGAATGATGGCCCTTATACTAATTGGCCAGGAACCCCAGATAAAATATTGTTATTGACAGAATGTTCCCTGTTTTTCATGGACTGATAAAGCAGCTTAGCATTACATATATAGAGAGAGAAAAAGTCCCTGAAAGCTGGTTGGAAGAATCGAGTCAACGCTGGAAGGCTCTTACTGACAAAAGCCCCTGCTAAGATGATATAACAGAAGCCAATATATTCAACAAGACAATGGGAATAGGGAAGTAGGAATCACCAGTGTTGGGAGAGATGCTAAGAAAAGAGCACAGATACAAAACGTCTGCCTTGCTCTGTTTGACCCCTGAAGTCCACATAGGATCAAATGTAAATGAAATCATTTTAGAGACTGTAATTTTTAACTCAGCTAGAAGAATAGTATGCATAAAGTCATCCAATCACAATCTGTCAAAAACTATCTATTGATTTAAAAAGATAAAACATAAATGCTCAAAGGAGTATCATAAATATAATGGTATGGGCTAAGATCAAATGCAGAGAAGCTTCTATCGTGGGACTCTATTCCTTCCAACTTGGCAGGTGATGAATTCAATGATCTACCAGGTCTTTTACCTGGAAAGGAGCCTCTGGCTACTATAGCTTGATCTATCTAAAGTTTAAAAGAACAAAAACCGAACCAAGATCAATATCTATATTAGTACTCACGATGGCACTTAGCACTACCCTCATCCCCCGCCCCTGTTTTTTTGCTCCTTGTTTTGTGCTTATTGTCTGCACATTGTTGTTTTTGCTCATTGTCTGTTTTGTTTTTTCTTTAGGAACGCACTGGGATCTGAACATGGGACCTCCCATGTGGGAGGCAGGTGCTCAACTGCTTGAGCTACATCAACTCCCTGCTCGTTCGTTTTTGCTCATTGTCTTGCTCATTGTTTTTTTGTTTGTTTGTTTTTGCTTATGGTCTGCTTGTTGTTTGTCATCTTTAGGATGCATTGAGGACTGACCCGGGCCCTCCCATGTGGGAGGTGGGCACTTAACTGCTTGGGCCACATCCACTCCCCAGTGATAGCACTTTTTCAATACTGTGGTCAAGACTTCCATTTGCCAAACTACTAGATTGCAGAAAACACAACATGGCCAGTAGCTTGGCAATGCATTGAGGGAAACGGGACCTGTGAGGGGGCAAGCAAAATGCCTTCTGCCTCTGGGTAATCTGATTCAGGTAGAAATATCATAATCTTTTTGCTTTAAGTAGTCCTTGTACAAACCAAAGCTCCATTTTTACCGAAACCCTAAATTTGTCCAAGAAGAACAATGAAGTTATTCTTCTTGTCATTTGTCTTCCTACCTCCGTTTTGCTCTTTCCATCTCTCCAGTCCCAACGCTGGGCTCAGAAAAAGGGTTGGATCTGCTGGAATTGTTTTCTGGGGTCTTCCATATAGCCCAATGTTATCACCCAGCCTCCAGAGTCCTCTTTCCTGCTAGCCCTGCTATTGAAATGACCAGAGCCAAAGCCAGACTCAAGTTCTGGTTTGGAAAAAGCAAAGAAGTTCCACTCATCCTTCAAACCAGTTCCAGCAACTAGAAGCCTGTCCCAGCCAAAACTCAATCTCAGCCGAGGATACACCATCCACAAGACCCAGCCTGGTCTTGTCCACCACCCACCCATCCCCCTCCTACCACCCTTTTCAAAGGGAAAGGAGTGGGCCACACCACTTTGAGCTTTGCACAAAGCGAACAATTCCTCTCTCCCACACTCGTCCCATTCTTCTGAGGAATGGGGCTGACTTTGATTCTTCAGATTACATTCACAATTAGACTCTTTAAGACTTTGTACTCTGGGAAAACAGTAAACAACCAAACTCTTGTCCTCAGATAACCAAGTGTGTGTGGGGGGGAGGGGCAGGGGAGTGGTGAGGGGGGTGCCTCGTAAGGAACTGAATGAGAAGGGATTCTTCGACGCCCAAGAAAGGCCCCACAAAGAGAAAACACGTGTGCGTGAAACACCTTGTCATTGAACTACGTTTCTTCCAGCGTCTCCAGTTCTCAGCCTGTGCCAGGCATGGGGTTTCATTTGGCTGCCTTACCTTAGCAAACACACTGCCCAGCAGACACCAGGCTGCCAGGCAGCTCCCCATGTAAAGCTCCAGGGCACACCGAACACCATTTTGTTTGACATTTCACTGGCCACAATAGAAGGGTCTCGAAATGGTCAGCTCCCATCAAGCCCAGGCAGGTGGGAGAGGAGGGGTTAACAAGATATGCACACTTTGCGTGGGGCTCTTCTGGAATTCCTTGTAAAGGGTGCTGAGCCTCCTGAAAGCAAGTGTGGTTTTACCAGTGCATATTTCGTGGATTAGCTGGGGAGAAAGGTTATTTGGACTGAGTTTTCAAAAGGCAGCTCAATCCTGAAAGGAATAACAATAATAATAATTGTGCGGTTAAAAGGAAAATATGGCCTTCACCTAAAGAGAAAGCTTCTGCTGACCTCAAGATGACAGTGTGGTGCTGGAAATGTCAGGGGACATGCTCTACTCTTGCTCACTAGCCACCAACGGAGAATGAAAACATTCATTCACTCCATTTATATTTATCGAATGTCTACAATGTTCATTTAATGTTCCTCCCATGTTAGAAGCTGGGCAGAGGATACCCAGATAATCAGATATGGATTTTGCCCTTAAGAAATTTTTTTGCAGGCTAGCAGTGGAAATGGTGCACAAACACCAGAGGTCCTTTTGTACAAAGGAGAAATGTTAAAAATGTTAGAAATAGGCCCCTAATGGGCTGGGCGTTTGGCACTTGGAGAGAAAATGTTTCCAGCTGGGGCAAAGTATATTGCTCAGTTTCAGTATTCAACAGAGGACAGGGCGCTCCCAACATCCCATCACATTGGGGAGGGAGCATCTCTAAGACAACTTTACTTCCTTGCCAAAATATGCAGGTACACATCCATGTGTGGTCTGAATTTCTATAGCGATGAGGGGTTTTCCTCCTCTCTTTCCCTCAGTATCTGCAGTGGAGGGAACATGCCTACACAATGGCCAAGCGTCATTTCTCTTTTTAATTTTTTAACTCTGTCATGTTTTAAGAGGATTAGTTTTATTAGTTCAGTTAGTTCCTTTCCCTTTGGTTTTTAGTGTTTAAAACAATAAGAGAGTAAAAGCAGGGAGTTCACGGCAATGCTCCAATACTCTGGTCCTGAGGTGGAGGCTTCTGCTAGCATTTTAGCTTTCTGTGTGTTTGCTTTTTTTTGTTCCTGACAGATATAATGGAATACTTCAATGAAAAACACCCAACTCATTTTCCATCTATGAATGAGCACAAGGCATCCCGTGGCTAAGGAGGGATAAATATTCAGCCCCACTGGAGACCTGCTGGCTTGCCCAAGCAACACCACTATTGTACCCACTCCAGCTTCCACTTGTAATTTACTAAAGTTTGTGCTGTTTCATGGCAGGGTGATTTATCACTGACACGTCTTTGCCACTTCAACTGGGGGCCACTGCAAGGGGGCAAGGTTCAAGGAAGTTGGCCGAAACTGAAACAGACATTTTATCAGCTAACTATTGTGTTTTCTAGTTCTTGACTCTTCCCCATGAGCTTTTGGTTTTCCTTTTGTTGGTTGCCATTAACTCTTCTGATGCTGTACAGCCCCAAGATTGTTTTTTTCTGAAGATAATAGAGCTTCCAATATACTGATTTTTTTCTCCCAGAAGAATATCAAGGCTCCCTAACTCTTAACAACTGAGCCTCACCATGGTTTCAGGTGTCAGAGAAGTTTTATTGGAAACACTGGATACATGGGCAGACTGAGGTGTGGGATTATGTTGGAAGCCTAAAATTGTGTCCAGGTCAGAAGACAAAACTGGAGAACCTGGACGTATACCTGAGTCACCCATTTGAAAGTAATCCTATTCCATTGTATGTTCCTTTGATAACTTCTACACTTGTTCAGTTAATTATTTAGCCACCTAGTCACACATTCACCAAATGAATACCTAATATATGAGAAATGATTATTATGCAATGACTGTAGAGACACAAAAATGAAGAAGATACAGGCAGACCTCTCAAGGAAGTCACTGTCCAGTGAGGAAAAATGCCTGTCAACAAATACTTTTCATGCAAAAAAGGATGAAATGACTTAAAGAAAAGCAGGGCCATCAAAGAGCTGTCACAATAAGAAGAAAGGAAAGGAATATAACCTCATCTGCATATACTTAGAAATAGTTTCCAAAAATGTTCCAATTTTACTGAAGTAAAACTTTAACATGGCCTCCTGAAACAGGAAAGAGAAGTAGATAGACATCACGTTTCCCCCCCATTCTCTTGAGAATATTTCCAAGAATGTTTGCTTTCAAAATATTTTTCCAATTTCCTTTCTCTTAACTCCTTTCCCACCCTCAACACCTTCTACATAGTCCCATTCTTTTTTCTCTTGTTAAAGTCATTTAGTTTTCTTTGGAAGGATCACAACCCAGAGTGTAAGGAGAAGGCTTGGAATTCCCTCCCAGGGCTGGCGTAGCCACTCTATCTTTACCAAGAGTCCAGGAAGCAAGGGCTTCTATGTCAGTGCTGGTTCAGTCCTGGTCTCCTGTGGGCACAGGTAGAAATAATGCCAAACCATACTGAATCACCTCCAGAGGGTTTATGATGGAGGTAATCAGTCTCAGGAGATTGATTTCACCATCAAATTCATTTTATGATGCAAAAAGGTTGGACACCAAGTGGGCCAGTCTTAAACACCCTGGCCTCCCTCTCTATGTAGACAAATGCTTCAGCCTCCCTCTCCTATAAGATTCCCTACTCCATTTTCAGGCGCTGTCAGCACTGTTTGCTCAGTTAACATCCATAGTAGATGTGGAAGTTTCTAGGTAAAAAATAGAGCAAGAGCCTTTTAATCCATTTCTCTCCTTAGCTAGAACTCCAGCCACAAGGCTCAGGGACAGTTTAGCCTTTGTGTACATCCCATGCCATGCAGCACCAAGCTTAGGCAGGACTAACCTAGTTGCTTGCTGAACTCCTCCCTTCATCACCATCATCAAAGGGTGCAAGGGACAGTGTGTCTGACATCACCCACTGGTTACACCTGCTCTTTTTATCTGAGACGCTCCTGCTCCACATCCTTCAAGGTCTAAAAGAAGGAGGGTGATTTCACTTCTTTTCTCAAGCCTCATGGGTTCATGGCACACAAGATCAGAACATGCCAATTTCAAGGAAAACACTTTATCTTTTCAGAAGCATGAACTAGTTGAACAATTAAGTAGTTTAAAAATCAAGCTTATATTAGACTCAGAAGAAATGTGTAAACACACTTTTCCCCTGATATGTAAACCTAGAGAACTAAATACAGGCCTGAAAGCATTTTGTTTTTAATTAACTTTTCTAAAAAATGTTCTTAGTATGAGTGATCTTTCTCCAGCCCATTCTACACTGGAGAAAACAATTATTTCAGCCAAAGAAAGAGTCATTTTTACCAATGAGCTGTCATTATCAATCAATCCAGGATTTCCTGCGTACTCCTGCACTAAATACAAAAATGAATAGAAGAATAAATTTGCAAGTGCATTAATTTTCTGCACACCAATCCCCGCAGGCCATGTGTTTATAAGTCAACAGCTTAAAATGCAAACATCTGATGAAGGTAATACACCTGTTAAAGGAGCATAAAAGTCCAAACCCAATGGTAGAATATAAAGATTATAAAGCCTCTTAAAGGAGCCATCAAAGCAAACTATTAAA
The DNA here is from genome assembly GCA_004027955.1 of Chaetophractus vellerosus. NCBI lineage: Eukaryota > Metazoa > Chordata > Mammalia > Cingulata > Chlamyphoridae > Chaetophractus > Chaetophractus vellerosus. The sequence goes on along the minus strand of PVKH010037776.1, from coordinate 1,124 downwards.
TGAATACATCTGCTCCACGCAAGGCTCTAGTTTATAAGTGCCACTCAAAATAAAAGAGATTTAGGACAAACATTTCATGAAAGGATGTGAAAAGCAGTGAAGGGAACGTATTTTGAGGATGATGAGAGAAAATGAAATGGATTCAGTTAAAAAAGAAGAATTGACCTAAACTCAGCCTAGGACTCCAAAGGTTTTATGAGTCTAGGTTTCATTGGAAGGGGTGAGGCATCAGGAGATAGGGGAAGATCATTTTTCATGCCCGCTTTATTCTTTGGTTTTAGTCTACAGGCTGAAAGAAAAAAAATCAGTTTAGTGCTTCACCTGTGGTGAAACATAAAACTTAAGAAAAATACTCAAAACGAAAAACAGAGAAAACCCTCCAGTCAAGGGAGTTCCCATAAAATTTCAAACCTAAAATGCTTTCAAAGAAGTGAGAGAATGGTATTAATCACACATGTTTGTATTTCTTCTTGACCTTCTTGAATTCGGTCTTATGGGTACTACCGTTTCTCTGTGTTGCACGCCCTAAATGTTGGTGGCCCTGTAATTCTGTTCTCAGCCCACTCTGTAGTTCTTCTCACTCTCCCTAGATGATCTCATTGCCTCTCAAAGCTTTACCAACCATCACTACTGTACTGACCTCCAAATCTACGTCTCCAACCAGCCCCCTTGCAGCCTCCCAGTTTGCTGATTGCTGATCACTGATGTCCACTGGCTCTGGAGAAACTCAAAATATACAAAACGGACCTTAACATCCCCCCCCCACCACCACCCACTGCCAGCTGCTTCTCTGTGTTCTCTATACCAGTTGGAGAGTAACAACATAACCCATTCAAACCATGAGAGTCGACACTACTTTCTCTTACTGTCCACTTCAGTTAAGACCCAAAGTCATTACTTATAACTCCTTATCACTTTTAAATCTGTTCCTTTTTCCTTTCCAATCCACTATCAATGCCCAGTTCATGTCCTCGGCAACCTCACTCCAGCCATCTTTCTAAAACACAACTTTGGCCACACTCCACTCTGACATCTACCCTTCCAGTGCCTCTGCATCGACTTAGATGGCACTCTTTAACATGGTAGAGAAGGCTTTCTCTTAGCTGGCCCTGCCCATGTCCGAC
>PVKH010037775.1:0-11412 GCA_004027955.1 Chaetophractus vellerosus | reverse complement strand
TGGCTCCATTCCGTTCCCACGGGCGGCTCCGCTCCATGTTTTGCGGGCAGCAGTCCTCCATGTTTTTTGTGGGCTGCTCGGCTTCCGCAGTTCGCAGGCGGCAGCTCCGCTTTTCACGGGTGACTTTGCCATGCCCGTGGGGGCTCCGCCCTGCCCGTGGTGGCTTTTTGCCTTGCCCACGGTGGCTCTGCCCCGCCCACGGCGGCTTGCCTTTCTCAAGGCCGTCTGCCCGCTTGGAGAGGTCCCCGGGAACCGAACCTGGGGCCTCCCATGTGGTACACCGGCGAGCTCTTTATCCACTGAGCTATCTAGCCGGGCCATTCTTTATATATTTCTAATTTGTCTTGTCAGATCACCTTATTAGCAAGGCCCAGATTTTAAAGTTGTCATCATTCTGCTTTATGTACTGACCTTAGGAAATGGGTAATTCCTGGACCAACCTGTATTGCATTTACTTATGTTTCATTTGGTGTTTCTGGTCAAACTTGTAACAACAGACTACTAGTAAATCAAATTCAACGTATGCGTCATACATTTTGAGGTTGTTTTGGAAAATCAGAGAAATAAGTTTTATCATTTGTGTAGTGAAAAAAGAATGGATTGTATCTGTAGACTTAGGTCTGTTTTCCATTTTTTATCTCTCTATGTTTGCCTTTTAAAGCTCACATTTAACATTCATAAAACAGTTTCAAAGAAAAAAAATAAAAACAGGGTTTTTAATAAGGATAAGAAAAGCAGTAAAAAAGTGTTTGTATATATCAAAATAAAGTAATATAGTACTATCAGTACCAGACCTAAGAATCATTAGGAAATGTGTTTCACATTATTTAATTAAATTGTTAAAATTTTGAGAATTCCTGTAAGCCTTGTACTTTTAATATCTGAGAATGTTCCTAATCCAGGGGTCCACTAAATCAGATTAACTAGAAGCCTTCCCAGTTCTTTCAAATTGGTGCCACATCTGGGACATCTTTCCCTGTACATACCTATAGTACCATCTTTCTGTCTACTCTCTAAGTTAACAAGCTTTTGCTCAGACAGCCTTGATTGATTACATACTCCAGAACAAGTATAGAGTAATATTTTCTTATATCAATGTTCATTGATATAATTTTTTAATTTTCTTCTTTGATTAATGCTTTTTCTGTACTAGGCACTAAGATAAGCCCAAGGATGGATATATTCAGAGCTTAGCAAAGCACATTAAAAGCCATTAGTTTTTTTGTATGTTTCTTTGTTTATGTTTTTGTTTTTTTTTTCATTATGTCAGTATACACTTCATTTGGGATAGGGAGTCAAAGAACAAGCTTCAAGTCTAGTCTCTATTAGTGTGTGACCCTAAAGAAGCCCCTTGTGATCTGCCCTATTTGATTTCTAAGTCATTTAAATTTAAAGGAAAACTTCAAGCTTAGTCAATGTAGTTCATTTAGGCATATCAGAATTATTTTGAAATGTATAGTCTCTATTATGGTGAGTTGTTACAAGACATTTTTCTATAATAGCATTCCATGAGAAGCTTATCTAAAAATCATTATGATTGTGACTATTAATCAAAAAGCCAGATGGAGATTTTCAGTTTCTGCTTCAACATGTGAAGAGCTTAGGAGTCATCAGTCCTATACAAACAACAAGAAAAACTGAATGCACTGAAAAACAGCAACTCTTCTTAGATCCATCAGGAAATTGAAGTCACAGAGAAAGACACTGCCCTGAAATATGCAGAGTGGTAGATACAGAAAATCACAGGTTAGCTGGAGTTCTGAGAAGCCCAGGAGCAGGAGTACTCCACTGGAGCCAGTACTGATATGAAAACTTATATTGATATTGTGATCAATGAATTTATGAAGCTTCAATGTGGACTGCCTTGAAGGTTACAAATTTTGAGAGACTTGTCTTAGGGGAGAGCCCATGCTTTGTGGTTTTAGCTCACTGAGAAGACTAGAGCAAATGCCCCTTGTACTTCCAGCAAGAAGAGAAAAGTGACCATTTTGAAATATGCCCAGAACTTTCTCTTTCCTTAACAAAACGCTGCCTTCAAAATAAATTATTTTAGCAGATCCTAACCTAGTGCAGTTTTACTACAGACTAATTTACTTCAGGGAAGGGACATACATTATTCCAGACCCCTCTAGCCTTCCTATCTCTCCTTATGGGAGAGGGTTAAGAATCACTTGTGATAGCAACAGCCCAAGGTGACAGATCACAAAGAGACAGAGACTACAACATAGGACTTAAAACATTTGTCTTCTTTCACACTTAAACACAACATCAGTAAGGCTCCTGTATAATAATAAGTGATTACAAATGAAAAGACTGCAAGGTTCACACTTTATTTAAGAGAAAGTCTCTAAAGAAAGCCAAAGACAATAGGAAAGACAAAAAGACATAAGAGGAAATTTCAGCCTCTGACACCTACAGTTTCAGCAAACAGTAAATACTTATATTTACGTAACTACTAGTCAGGTAAATATAAAACTTCACACTAAATGTTCATTTACCTCAATTCCATTTTACCCAGTACATAATGTCCAGGTTGCAACAAAAGTTTATACTAAAAGGTCAAAAATACGGCCTGAAGAGATAGAGCAAGCATCAAATCAGATCAGATACAGCAATGTTGGAATTATCAGACCTGGAATTTAAAATAATTATGATTAATGTGCTAAAGGCTTTAGTGGAAAAAAATGGAAAACATGCAAGAATAGAAGGGTAATGTAAGCTGAATTATGGAAATTGTAAGGAAGAATCAAAAGAAAATGCTGAAAATATAAAACACTGTAACTGAAATGAAGAATGTCTTTAATGGTTCATCAGTAGACTGAACATAGCAGAATCAGTGACCTTGAAAATATTTCAATAGAAAGTTCTAAATATGAAATGAAAAGAGAAAAAAGGAAGAGAAAAGACTGAATAGACTACTCAAAAACTTTGGGAAAATTACAAAAGATGTAAAGTAGGTGTGATGGTAATACTAAAAGGAGAGGAGAGAAATGAACAGAAGAAATATTTGAAATAATATTGACTAGAAATTTTCCAAAATTAATAACAAACACTAAAACACAGATCCAGGAATCACGGAGTATATCACAGAGGATAAATACCAAAAACTACACGTAGGCATATCATATTCCTTGCTGAAATTAAAAGACAAAGAGAAAATATTGGAAGAAGACAGTGGGGGAAAATACCTTATCTATAGAGGAACAAAGATAGGAATTACATTGAACTTCTCTTCAGAAGGCATGAATGAGAAAAGAAGTGGAAAGAAATATTTAATGTGCTGCAAGAAAAAGCCCAGCAACTGACAATTTTCATACAATGAAAGAGACGTAAAACTTTCTCAGACAAACAAAAATTGATGAAATGTGTCTATAGTAGACCTGCCTTGCAAGAATTATTAAATAATTTTTCCAGGGAGATGGAAATTTTCATAGGTCAGAAATCAGATCTACAATAAGAAAGAAAGTGTGTTCAAGAAGGAATAAATGATGATAAAGTGTTTATTTTTCTTATTTTTAACTGATCTAACAGATAACTGTTCAAAATAATAGAACAACAAAATATTGGATATATACTTTATTAATAAAGAAGTAAATGAAAGCAATATTATGAAAAATAGAAGAGAAGAATTAAGAACGCTCCATATTTTAAAGTACCAGCACTACCCATATTTATTAGAATGTGGACTTAGATTAGTTGTAAATGTATATTGAAATTCTAGGACAACCAGTATATTCTTAAAGAAGTATAACTTACATTCAAAAGAAGAGAGAAAATTGAATTATAATAAAAACTTAATTAAAATCCAAGGAAGTAGAATGAGAGTATAAGACAGAAAGAAAAAGAAACAAAAAAAGATAATGATAGGAAACATTAAAAAATATTGTAGATATTAATCCAACTATTTAAATGATCATTTTAAATGTAAATTATCTACATGTAATTATCTACTGTAGCAGTTTGATATGGTTTATGAATTCCAAAAATAGATAATGAATTATGTTTTTAAACTGGTCTGTACCTGGATGTGATTAAATTATGATAAGGGCTTTGATTGGGCCACATCAGTAAGATGTTCAGTCACTGACCCCTTGGTGGGTAGGGACTCACAGATAAAACTGCAGGGCACAGCAGAGGAGTAAGTTGGAGTTCTGATGCTAAGTGTTGAGCTGGAGAGCCAGGAAGTAGGCACAGAGAGGACCTTGGTCTTGAGGAAAGAGAGAAGGGCCCAGGAAAGGAAACAATTGGTTCACCTAATAGTCTACAGATGGGGTTGTGGAGGTACCACAGCAGCTGAGCCCAGAGAGAGGCAAGCCCCAGGAAAAGAGGAACCCAGGAAGCCTGAATCCTTACAGCCATCTTGCTCCAACATGTGGCAATAAACTTTGTTGAGGGAGGTAACTTGTGCTTTATGGCCTGGTAACTGTAAGCTTCTACTCCAAATAAATCCCCTTTATAAAAACCAACAGATTTCTGGTATTCTGCATCAGCACCCCTTTGGCTGACTAATACACACATCAATGAAAAGGCAGAAACTTTTGGAATGGCTTTAAAAAGACCCAAATATATGTTGTCTACAAGAAACCCATTTAAATATAAAGATACAGATAGAGTAAATATAAATGGATAGAGAAAAACATAACATACTAACACTAATCAAAGATAGCTGGAGTAGCTGCATTAATTTCAGACAAAGCAGAATTTCAAGGGAAATTATCTGGGATAATGAGGGTTATTATATAATAATAAAAAAGTCAATTCTCTAAAAATACATAACAATTCTTTATATGTATGTGCTTAACAATGGATCCAAAATATGTGAGGCAAAATTGATAGAGTTGTGTGGAAAAACAGTCAAATTCACTATTACAGTTGGAGATTTCAACACCTCTCTATCAGTAATTTGTTGATCTAGCAGGCAGAAAATCAGTAAGCAAATAGTTGAACTGAATAGCACCATTAATAGCCTTGATCTAATTGTCATTTATAGAATACTTCTTCCAAAAACAGCAAAATACACATTCTTTCAAACTCACATCAAATATTTCCCAAGATAGAATGGGGCCATAAAATACACCTTAACACACTGAAAATAAAAGAAATCAAAGTATGCTTTCATACCACAATAATGTTAAACTAGAAATCAATAACAGAATGATAGCTGGACAATCCCAAAATATTTGGAGATAAATAACACATTTCTAAATAATACAGAAGTCAAAGAATTAGTCTCAAGGGAAATTGAAAAATACTTTGCACTAAGTGAAAATGAAAATGGAACTTATCAAGTTAGTGGAATGCAGCAAAAGTAGTGATCAGAGGGAAATTTGTAACATTGAATACACACATTAGAAAAGAAGGAATAGTTAAAATCAGTACTCTAAAGTGTCATTTTAGGAAACAAAAAATAAAACAAGAGCCAATGAAATCCAAAGTAAGTGGAAGAAAGAAATAGTAAAAATTAGAACACAAATTAGTAAAATTGAAAATAGGAAAATAATAGAGAAAGTCAAGGAAAAAAAAACCTGGTTCTTTGAAAAATCTATAAAACTGATAAATTTCTAGCCAGGTTTACAAATAAAAAATAGAGGAGAAACAAATTACTAATATCAGAAATGAAAGGGGGACTACCATTACTAATCCCATGGACATTAAATGTATAATACAGGAAATTGATCTGTTTCTTTCATGCAGAGATAAATTGTGTAAGTGTTGCAGTTTCAGACATTATTTTCACTTCAAAACAAATTGGGAGACTAAGGCAAGATGGCTGCTGAGTAAGAAGTTCCAAGATTCAGCTCATCTTACAGGACAGTTAATAATCTAAACAGAGCTATATAAAACACCTGCTTAGGGGCCCAGGAGATCAGAAATCCTGCAACATTCTTGAAAGAATTGAAGGAGGAGACTGCTCATCTGCAGTGAAGATTCTTGAGTACAGCGCTCCATGCCATGAAGGCTGGTGGCCGTTCTCCACTAGCAGTGTAAGCCACATCAGGAGCTATTCCATGGCTGGAGTTGGAAGCTCCATTTCCCAAAAATGAGGGAGGAAGAGATAGTTGGACATTAACTTCAGCTACTGATTAGTAAATTCAGTTGGCTAAAGTATATCCTAAGAACAGCTAAAGTTTGAAGCCATCCAAGTTTGAAAGAGGCTAGTAACCACCATTTTAACTCTACCCCTGGCTTGAGGGGAAGCAGGGCTGAATGAAAATTACACTGACAGTAGGGACTGGCTTCTTTCCACACAGATTGTATTGCAGCCCTAGTGCCTAGGCTCCAGCCCCACCTCTGGCAGGGAAGAAGATGGGGAAAACTGTACAGTCTATCCAGGCAACTGCATACACTTTTGGTGAGCACAGATTGGATAGTCAGAAACGTGGAACTCCAGTCCCATTTCCAAATAACAAAGGAGGGAAGCTGTTTCCTCAGCCACTCTGGGCAAATAAAGGTGCTTTCAGGCAGCACAAATTGGTTTGTTGAGCAGCTTCAACTCCATCTCCACAACCAACCCCCTATAGGATAGGAGGGGGCTGGTGTTTCCTGAGCCTCTTAGAGCAACTGCAGGCAGTTTTGGCCTGCAAGAACTTGACTTTTGGCTGTCTGTAGTTCTACGACCACGACCACCCCCAACAGGACAAGAGGGGAACGGTGTTTTTCCAGACTCTCTGGGTAATTACAGGTTCTTTTGGTCCACACAGACTGAATAGTTATACATCTATAGCTCCATCCCCACACCCAAGTAGCTTAGGAGGTAAGCTGTGTTTCCTTAGCCTTTTTGGGCAATGGCAGACACTTTCAGCCTACACAAATTGAACTGTTGGTTGCCTGTGTTTCCATCCTTACTCCCTAAGGGGCAGAAGGGACCATACGCCTTCAGCCTCTTAGGGCAACTGAAAGTGCTTTTGACCCACATGGATTAGATTGTTGAGTACTCCAGAAAGACCATCCCCGCCCCTGGCAGGTGAGGAGTGGGGCTGGTGCTACATCAGACTACCTGGATAATTTCAGAAGTTTCTGAACAATAAGGTATAGATTGCTGCACCACTTCAGCTCCATCCCTGCCCCAGGCAGAGAAGGAATTGGTGTGAAGCTTCATCAGTCTCTCTGGGCAACTACAGACAGTGTTGGCCATCACATCTTGGATTACTACACAGAACTGTGGCTCTGCCCCTACCCCTGGCAGAAGAGAAAGTTGGGAAAAGCTTCATCAGTTCCTGGGGCAATGCAGGCAGCTTCAGCTTCCACAGCTTATAGTACTAACTTCATCCTTAACTACTATTACACAACCACCAAAGGAGAAAGAGCAAAAAAAACCCTAAACTAAAGGGAGAAATTGTGCCCATAATAAATACTTTTAGTAAGCCAGATGCCAAGACACCAACAAAAAATTATAATCCATATTAAGAAACAAGAAGATATTGCCCAATGAAAGGAACAAAATAAGCCTCCAGATAACATAAAGGAGTTGAGACAAAAAAATCATAGATGTTCAGACAAATGTCCTTAATAAATTCAATGAGATGGCTAAAGAAATTAAGGGTAGTAAGAAGACACTGGGGGAGCACAAAGAAGAATTTGAAGGCATACATAGAAAAATAGCAAATCTTATGGGAATGAAAGGAACAATAAATGAAATTTAAAAATACATTGGAAGCATATAAGAACAGATGTGAGGAAGCAGAAGGAAACATTGGTGAACTTGAAGACATGGCCTCCCAAAGCACACATAGAAAATATCAGAAGAAGAAAAAAATGTAAGAAATTTAACAGTATTTCAGGAAACTAAATGATGGCAAGATTCATGCAAACATACATGTCATGGGTGTTGCAGAAGGATAAAAGAAAGGAAAAGAACCAAATATTTGAATAAATAATGGTGGAAAATTTCCCAACCTTATTGAAGGACATAGATATCTGTGTCCAAGAAGCATAACATACTCCCATATGAATGCATCTAAATAGATCAATTCTGAGGCATATCAAATCAGAATATCAAATGCCAAAGACAAAGAAAGAATTCTGATAACAGCAAGAGAAAAGCAATACATAACATAAATGGGATACTTAATAAAATTAAGTGCTGATTTCTCATCAGAAACCGTGGAAGCAAGAAGGCAGTGGAATAATTTATTTAAGGTAATGCAAAAGAAAAACTGCCAGCCAAGAATCTTATCTACAGCAAGATTGTCTTTCAAAAATGATGGTGAGTTTAGAATAATCACAGATAAGCAGAAACTGAGAGAGTTTGTAACCAAGAAACCAGCTTTGCAGGAAATACTAAAGGGAGTGCTACAGCCTGAAGAGGAAAGACAGGAGAAAGAGGCTTGGAAGAGAGTCTAGAATTGAAGATTATATAAGTAAAAGTAACTAAAAGTGTAAAAAAGTGGTGAAAATAAAACATGAGAGATAAAACCCGAAGGTAAAAATGGGTGAAATAAGAATTGCCTTTGCAGTAATAACATTGAATGCTAAAGGATTAAATTCCCCAATCAAAAGACACAGACTGGCAGAATGAATAAGAAAATATGATCCATCTATATGCTGTCTACAATAGGTACACGTTAGACACAAGGATACCAATAGATTGAAAGTTAAAGACTGGAAAAAGATATCCCATGCATGCATTAACAACAACAGCAAAAAAGCTGGAGTTGCTATAATTATATCAGGTGAAATAGCCTTTAAAAGCAAAACTGTTATTAGAGACAAGGAAGGACATTATATATTAATAAAAGAAACAATTCACCAGGAAGAAATAACAATCATAAATGTCTATGAACCTAACCAGGTTGTCCCAAATCACTTGAGGCAAACACTGACAAAACTGAAGGCAGACGTAGGAGTCTACACAATAATAGTTGGTGACTTCAATACACCACTCTCAGTATTGGATAGAGCATCTAGGCAGAGGATTGATAAAGAAGCCGAGAGCTTGAATAATATGATAAATGGACTAAACCTAATGGACATATACAGAACATCGCACACCAAAACAGCAGGTTATACATTCTTCTCAGGTGCTCTCAGATAGACCATATGTTGGGCCACAAAGCGATCTCAATAAATTCAACAATATTGAAATTATACAAAACACTTTATCTTATTATAATGGAATAATATTGTAAACCAAAAAGTGGCAGAAAGAGGGGAAATTCACATATATATGGAGATTAAATGACATACTGTTAAGTAATCAGTAGTTCAAAAAAGAAATTTTGAGAGAAGTCAATAAATATCTCAAAACTAATGAAAATGAGAACAAAACATATCATAACCTATGGGATGCAGTAAAGACAGTGATGAGAGGGAAATTTATAACCCTCAATGCTTATATTAAAAAAGTAGAAAGAGCTAAAATCAATGACCCAACTACACAACTGGAGGAATTAGAAAAAAAAAATATGAAACTACTTCCAAAGCAAGTAGAAAGAATGAAATAACAAAGATCAGAGTGAAAATAAGTGAAATTCAAAACAAAACAATAGAAAATTAACAAAACTAAAAGTTGGTTCTCCAAGAAGATAATCAAAATTGACAAGCCCTTAGCTAGATTGACAAAGAAAAAAAGAGAGAAAAAACAAATAAATAAAATGTTAAATGAAAATGGGGACATTACAACTGACCCTTCAGAAATAAAAGGGATCATAAAAGGATACTATGAACAATGTATGCCAACAAACTAGACAATTTAGATGAAATTTTAAAATTCCAGGGAATGTACAAACAACTTACATTGACCATAGAAGAAATAGATCTCAAAAAACAATCACAAGTAAAGAGATTGAAGCAGTGATCAAACACCTTCCCAAAATTAAAGTCCAGGACCACATGGTTTCACAAGTAAGTTCAACCACGCATCCCAAGAAGATTTAATACCAATCTTACTCAAGCTGTCACAAAAAATTGAAGAAGAAAGAACACTACCCAATTCAATCTATGATACCCCTTATGCCAAATTCAGATAAATGTATTACAAAAAAAGAAAATTACAGACCCATTTCTCTAATGAAACCAATGCAAAAATCTTCAGCAAAATACTTGCTAATTGAATCTAACAACACATTCAAAGAATTATTCATAATGATCAAGTGGGTTTTATACCAGGCATGCAAGGGTGGTTCAACACAAGAAAATCCATCAAAATAATATGTCACATTAATAAATCATAGGAAAAAATCACATAATCCTATCGATCAATGCAGAAAAGGCATTTGAGGAAATACAGCAGCCTTTCTTGATAGAAATACTACAAAAGTTAGAAATTGAAGGAAACTTTCTCAACATGATAAAGGCCATATATGAAAAACCCACAGCTAACATTGTACTCAATGGTGAAAGACTGAAAGCTTTCCCACTGAGATCAGGAACAAGACAATGATGCTCACTGTCACCATTGTTTTACAATATAAGTGCTAGAGGTACTAGCTAGCACAATCATGCAAGAAAAAGAAATAAAAGGCATCCAAATCAGAAAGGAAGAATTAAAACCTTCACTATTTGCAGATGATATGATCCCATACCTCAAAAGTTCCAAAAAATCTGCAACAAAGCTGATACAGCTAATAAGGGATTTCAGTAGAGTGGCAAGATACAAGATCAATATGCAAAGTTCAGTAGTATTTCTATACACTAGTAATGCACAATCTGAGGAGGATGTCAGGAAAAAATTTCCATTTACAATAGTGTCTAAAAGAATCAAATATTTTAGAATAAACTTAACCAAGGATATAAATCACTTGTATTCAGAAAACTACAATGCATTGCTAAAATAAATTTTAAAAAGACCTAAATAATTGAAAGAACATTCCATGCTCATAGATTGGAAAACTAAACATCATTAAGATGCCAATTCTACCCAAATTCAATACAATTCCAATAAAACTTCTACCAACATTTTTAAACAAATGGAAAACAAAATTATCATATTTATTTGGAAGTGTAAAGAGCCCCAAACAGCCAGAAACAGCTTAAAAAGGAAAAGCAATGTTGGAGGACTCTCTCTTCCAGACTTTAAATCACATTACTAGGCCACAGTAGCAAAAGCAGCATGGTACTGACATAACGACAGCCACACTTACCAATGGAACAAATTCAATGGTGCAGAAACAGACCCTCGTATCAATGGTCAAGTGATTTTTGACAAGCCTATCAAACCCAACCAGCTGGGGAAGAATAGTCTATTCAACAAATAGTGTTCTGAAAACTACATAGCCACATGCAAAAGAAAGCAAGAGGAACCCTATCTCACACCTTATAAAAAATTAACTCTAAGTGGATCAAAGACCTAAATATACTAGAACCATAAAGCTCCTAGAAGAAAATTTAGGAAAATATCTTCAAGACCTGGTGGTAGGTAGTGAATTCTTAAATCTTACACAGAAAACATGAGCAACAAAAGAATACATTGAT
>PVKH010037774.1:0-11420 GCA_004027955.1 Chaetophractus vellerosus | reverse complement strand
GTCAATTATCACCAATTAACATGAGGAAGTTTCATCCATTTCTTCAGTGTAAGTAGCAGCTATGACAGGAGTTTGGGCTTGTTAAATAAATTCTACTTTCTAAGCCTGATGAAACCAGGAAAAGTAACAATGATTTCTGACTATCTAAAAATCAATCATTTAGCCCTCTCTGGATCCATACCTGTGCGTGCAGTCTTTGGGTAAGATAAATGATAATTCAGTTCCATCATGGTTCTCCAAAGTGGCTGTTGGTATATGATAATGAATCAGTTCAGAGATTTCTTCAACATTACAGTGAGGTTCCTTTACCATGATTATGTGATATCCCACACCTGAGAAAATCCATTTACAAGAACAAATAAAACAATGGTTTGTGTGATCTAGAAGAAGACATGGCATATCAAAATTTATTGGGTTACAACTCGAAGGAGACTGATATTTGCTTTATAATTTCATTCATATTCTTAGGTACTTATAATGATCTGAGCTATACAGCCAGATAGAGATCAGAGTTAGATTAAAAGTCTCTGTTATCTGGCCTCTGGCCTTACTGACACTGACATCTGAGAGGACAAGATTAATAGTCATTAAACAGATATTCATTGGGTGTCTATTATATTCCAGGCAGTAAATAAATCAGATAAAACTAATTTCCTTGAGAGAGCTAAGAAATCCTTCCAAGGTACTCTGCACTTTCACTAGGTGCACTGCCCTGGCCCTCCAGAAGCTTTGGGTTACACAGTATAGCTAAGAAAAATCCCTCTAAAGCACTCCACGACTTTATGGAAACCACTGTAGTGGCTTTCTGAAGGCTCAGTGTAGGGCAGAAGAGCTGAGAAAGAAATACCTCTGAGTCACATTAATCCTTTACTGAGAACACTGCAAAGGCCCTTTAATGCTTGGCAGCATATCAAGAGAAATATCTCTTAAGGTGATGAGAACAGAGCAGGGATGTAGGACAGAGACGACTGGCCAGATCCAAAAACCTAGGTTTTGTTCACAACCCTCCTGAAATGTTTTAGGGGTGGGGTCAGGATTTTACCCTTAGCAGAGCTTAGGATCTGTGCATGGATGATACTGTGGAGATCTCTTTAAGCTGCAGTCCTGGGGCAACTAAACTACCCTGAGCTCAAATATGTAGAAAAAAGCATTGAAAAAATCCAACATCTAATAAGAATTTTACACAAACTTCCAACAAAGTAGGCACAGAGGAAAATTTATCAAACCAATAAAAGGGTTCTATGTAAAACCTACAGGAAATGTCATACTTAATGTTATAGCATTGAACACTTCCTCTCTAAGATCAGGAAAATGGCAAGCCTGTCCACTTTTACCATTTCTATTAAAGACTGTATTGCAAGTCCTATACAGGAAAATAAGATAAGAAAAATGAATAAAACATATACAGATGGGACAGGAAGATAATTCACAGGTGACAGGATTGTGTATGGAATCTACAAAAATACTATCAGACTCACTACATGAATAAACAAGTTCACAGGATATAAGGTCAATATTAATAATCATAAAATCTATGCACAAAAAGGAAACAATAGGGATATGAAATGAAATTAAACAATGAAATTAAACATCACTTACACGGAATAAAAAATAGAATATTTTGCAGTAAATTGAATGAAAGGTCTTTACACTGAACACAATAAAATACGGTAAAAAATGATTAAATAGTACCTAAATAAATCAAGAAAATAATACAAAGTTCATATATTGGAAGATTCAATTTTGTTAAAATCACCATTCTTTGCAAAATGATATTTAGAATCAAAGCCATCCCAACTTATATCTCACAGGCATTTTTGTAGAATTTGACAAAAATGGTTCTAAAATTTATAAGGAAATAAAGAGACTAAAATAGCTGAAGTAATTTTGAAAAAGAAGAAAAGAATTGGAGGACTTACAGTATTCAAGACTGTAGTATTTGCAAAATGGTAGACTTATACATCAATGACATGGAATAGAAAATCCAAAAATATACCTATATATAGATGGTAATTGATTTTCAACAAAGGTGCCAAAGCAATTCATTGGGGAAATGAATGCATTTTCAACAAATGATGCTGGATATTTGTATGAAAAAAAAAAAGTCAACATTAACACTTACCTAACACCATTCACAAAAATGAACTTGAAATAGATCATAAACCTAAACTTATAAGCTAGAACCATAACGCTTTCAGAAAAATACCCATCAAGAGTAGAAGGGTTAAAGTAAGTGTGGTATGTTCATACAATGGAATACTACTCAGCAATAAAAAAGGTATGTATCATTGATACATGCAGTAACATAGATCTCAAAAATGTGCTGAAAGAAATAAAAAACAAAAGTGTTCTAAAATTCATTTATATTACCCTTAACAACCAATAAATCAGAAAGTGGATGCCTGTGGGGTTGGGGAATTGATACAAATAGATTCAAGGGAACTTTCTGAGGCCGTGGAAGTATTCTATATTGTTTAGCTTGGAGTCAAATGGCATATAAAACTGTAAATAGTCAATTAACTGAACATGTAGGAGTTATTCATTGTAATATATGTAAGTTACATTTCAATTTTAAAAATTCTTCCTTAATAAGAGCATATATTCTAGAGAGGGGATCTAATAATGAACAAGGTGAATGAGAAAATTACATATTGTATTAGATAGTTCTAGTGCTTCAGGGGAAAATTGTGGAAGGAAATATGAAATACTAGGAATGAGCTATTGACATTTTAATTAGGAGGCCAAAGAAGATTTAGGTAATTTTGAATAGTGACCTAGAAACCTAAAAGAGGTAAGGAAGCTATTATAACATACTCAATATTTTTCCAAGTTTAGAAAAATTCTTCTCCAGATTGGAAGAAAATACTTTTCTCATACAGAGGTGACTTGTTAATGCTTTGCCAAATAAGAACAAATGTGCAGACATATCTGGTTCCCTACATTTCCCCTACAATCCATCAATCTATCCAGCTATCCACTGTCCATCTATTGATATGTGTCTATCTTTCCATAAAAATTCATTGGAGGCACAATTGCATCCTAGCAAATTACAATTTTAGAAGTCAAATGAGAATAATGAACATGAACTTTGTGTAACACAACAAAACAGTGGGAAAAATTTTTGAATTATTAAAATATTACCACTATTTCAAAAGGATCATAGTTGAGCCCTTACTAATAGGACAGAGGAAACCACTGAAGTTTTGGATAGAAAAAAAATAATGGGAAAAAATGCTAGAAGAATATTATAAGGCACTACTGTCCAAGGAGGATCAAAGGGTGAGAGACCATATATTTGTTTCAGGAAGACTGAAGAGCCACAACACTGCAGGGTCCCCTGGTCCATGATGGCAATACGGTCACCCAGAATGTCAGCTTCATCCATGTAGTGTGTGGTCAGTAAAATGGTACGATCCTGTTTATATTGCTGAAGGAGATCCCAGGTGGCCCTCCTTGATGCTGGGTCCATGCCAGATGTGGGCTCATCAAGTATCACCACCTAATGACCAGAAGAATAATTCCATGACCACTGTTAATAAATGCCACTAGTATCTTACCAGTCGTGGAGCTTACTCCTATTTTACTTTTTTCAGTCACTTGTCCAACTAAGCTAAGATAATAAGTTTAGTCTAAAATTGAATTAGGAACACTGGAATAATTCCAAACTGGTAAACATTTTATACCAACTGGGTTGATAATGTGAATCTTATCAGATTGTCATTTAGGATGCTCCTTTCAGAGTGTTAGATCCATATCAACTCTCAGGTGTGTGTCAGCTGATTTTTTTTTTTAGACAAGCTGCAGAAAGGATCCATTTTTAGCATTCTCTCTCTCTCTCTCACTTATTCTTTCTCACATTTTCTCTCCTTCTCTTTCCCCTTCTTCTCATTCTCCTTCCCTCCACCCCTTTTTGTTTCTTTACCTTGGAGCCCCCTATAAGTGCTATAATGATAGAGAGTTTGCGCTGCATTCCTCCACTCAGCGAATGTGAAAACGCATCACGCTTTTCTATCAGGTTAAAAGCAGTCAGCATGTGATCAATTTCCACAGGATGCATCTTTGGAGGTATTCCTTTTAACTAGAAAGAGGAACCAGAGTTTATATGGTGCTTTGAACTTTATCCTTAAAAACATTTTACACCAGCTTTTTTATTACATCATCTATATAGTGACTCCTCCCACTTGCCTCTCTTTAAAGGAGAATTTCTCAAAAGTCATTTTTTGAATTTCATAAGAATAAGGATATGGGTAGTTAGTAATCTACCTAAAGTACATGAATAGAACAGAAAAGGGAACATATCTTTGGCTCACCACACAATAGAAATGAAGATGTTCTGACACTGTTAAGTAATTAAACAACAGGTTCTGCTGGGGACACAAGCCCAAGATTTTCCTGATCTTAGTCATGTCTGTTGTGGTGTCATATCCATTAATATAGGCCTGTCCACTGGTAGGAGGATAGAGACCTAGAATAAAGCAGATGATGTAACAGAGGCTTGGCTTTTATGAGGGAAAATGAAAACACAGCTTATTAGCACCTTGACCTCAGAATATACTTATGGATTACTCCTAAGAATCAGCAATATCTCAGACAGAAAAAAATTTCTAGAAAATATCAATGGTTATTTTCTGGGTGATGAGACTAGAAATAAGTTCTGTGTGTGCTCTTTTTTTTAAGATTTATTTATAGACTTGTGATATATGCAACGGAAGAAATTGCAAAATTATGTGGAGCCAGGGTCACTAGACACTTTGGGGGCAGGGAGAGGGAAGGGCAATTGTAATGTGGGGTTTTTTTGGGACTTGGGAATTGTCGTGGGTGATGTTGCAATGGAGGATGTAGGCCAGTTTGTATCATCCTGCGGAACTGTGTGGGAGAGAGGGTCCTCTACAGTCTGAACTGTGATCTATGCTTGATGGCAAAGCCCCAAAATGTATATCTATCACAGGCATTATGCTACACTGATGAGGGATGTGTATGTGGGAGGTTGCGGGAGGTGTGGGGGGTGGCATATGGGTACTCCTGGAATTTCTGTGTAACATTTATGTAATCAATGTATCCTAAAAAAAAAATATATATATATATATATATATATTAAAAAAAGAAATTCTTGCATACCTCTATCACCATCAGACTATCTCTTAGTTTTTAAGAAATTACATAGTATAACATGAACTGGAATGCATTTATTTATTTTCAAATTATTGTTTATGAAATATTTTTGCTTTAATTTTACACTTTATACATTTCTATATATGGTGTAATTGGCTGGATATCTTGGTTTGAAATAAAATGCATTGATTTATCCAATTAAAAAAAAAAAGATTTATTTTATTTATTCCCCCTCCCATCCCAGACACACACACACTGTTTTGTGCTCGCTGTCTGCTCTCTGTGTGTTCTTCTTTGTCTGCTTGTCTTCTCTTTAGACGATACCGGGAACCCATCCTGGGACTTTCTGGAGTGGGAGAGAGGTGCTCAATCTCTTGCACCACCTCAGCTCCGTGGTCTGTTGCATCTCTTATTCTCTCTCCTGTGTCTCTTTATGTTGCATCATCTTGCTGTGCCAGCTCTCTGCATGGGCCAGCATGTCTGCGCAGGCCAGCTCCCCTGTGCAGGCCAGCACTCCTGCATGGACCAGCACTCCGCATGGGCCAGCACTCCGCTCAGGTCAGCTTGCAGCGCAGGCCAACTTGCCTCTCATCAGGAGGCCCCGGGAATCGAACCCTGGAACTCCTATATGGTAGATGGGAACCCAATCGCTTGAGACACATCCACTTCCCTGTGTTGTTTTTTTTAAAATGTAGTTTCTAATTTTCCATGAATATGAATGAGTATAAATCACTTGGGTAATAAAAACATTATATGAAGTTTCCTATATTAATACATTCCAGCATCAACATCAGCCATTAACAAGATTTGATTTTTGTTTATCTGGGAATCCCTTCATTTCACTTCCATTTTTGAATGATAGTTTTACTGTACATAAGATTCTTTTTTGTTGTTGTTGTTACATATCCCCCCTTTCTGCTTGTTCTTGCTGTGTTCATTTTTTTGCGTTCTTGTGTCTGCTTTGTCTCCCCCCGCTGCAGCGATGCGCCGAGTCAGCTCATCGCGCAGGTGGCTCTGCTCTGTTCGCGAGCGGCTCTGCTCTGTTCGCGGACAACTTGTCCTGCCCATGGCGGCTTTGCCCTGTCCGTGGAGGATTTTTGCCCTGCCCACGGAGGCTCTGCCCCACGCACGGCGGCTTGCCCTCTTAAGGTGGTCTGCCTGCTTGGAGAGGCCTTGGGAACCGAACCCGGGGCCTCCCATGTGGTGAACTGGTGCCTTATCCACTGGGCTACAGCCGGCCCCCCTTTAAGATTCTTAGTTGACAGTTTTTTTCTTTCAGCATTTAAAACATGTTGGTCCACTGCTTTCTGGTCTCTGTTGTGTTTTTATGAATAGCCAGCTTAGAATCTTATTGGAATTCACTTGTATGTTATGAGTTGTTTTTCTCCTGTTGCTTTCAAGATTTTCTCTTCATCTTTGAGAATTTTTACTGTAATGTGTCTGGGTGTGGATCACTTTACTTTTAGCCTATCTGGAATTCATTGAGCTTTTTGGATATGTAGTTCACTGAAATTCTTGGATGGATAGATTTTTTAAAAAGCAAATTTGGAAAGTTTTCAGTGATATTTTTCTGCTTCTTTCTCTTGCTCCGCTCTTTCTAGCACTCCTATTACACACAGATTGCTCAATTTTCTTTGTTCTCTTTTCTCTGTTCTTCAAATTGCATAATTTCTATCTTAAAATTCTCTGGTTCTTTTTCCTGCTAGTTCATATTTACTGCTGAGCTCCTTTAATCAATGTTTTATTTAGTTAATTTACTTTTAACTCCAAAATTCCCACTTGTTTCTTATTTATAATTTCTATCTCTTTATTGATATTTTCTATTTGCTGACACATTATCTTTAAGCCTTCTTTTCCTTCTTTAATTATGATTTCCTTTACTTCTTTGAATGTATTTATAATGGCAACTTTGATGTCTTTGATAAAGCTAACATCTGGTCCCTCCCAGAGGAAGATTCTGTTGTTCATTTTTTTTTTAACACACCTGTGTATGGGCAATATTTTCATTTCTTTTCAGATATCCTAATTTTTTATTGAAAACTGGACATTTCAGGGCCTATTTTAAGTAACTTTTTGTACCAACTCTGGATACTGTTTTCCCCTCTCCCTGTCTAGGGTTGTTTTTGTTGTTGTTTGCTTGAGGCCAGTCTTTGAGGCTTTTTCCTGACCCCAGGAGGGCTCTTTTTAGCTGTCTCTTTCCCTGGTTCTCTCTGGTAATTAAGCTGGCCTATGATTTAGCTTGTTTTTCTTCATAAAGAGAAGCTATTTCATTCAAGAGTGTCCTTAGGTTTGATCTTGATCATACTGTTTCAAATAAAGTCAACTGCTTTTGGGAGAGCTTTGAATCTTATGAACTGACTCACCCCTGGGCAAAATCTTTCAGCCACTACTCTGAGAACTGCATGGGGCAGCAGCCTCTGGTCTTCTCAGCTTGACTTTCCTAGTATGGACCCTCTTCCCAGAGAACTGGTGCAAGGGCAATCAAGGACCCAGTATTCTCATTCTGCTATACTTGGGGCAGAGCCTCTGTCCTTTGGATAGGAGATTAGGAGGAATGGGGCCCCTAATCTCTTGGCTACACTTACCATGAATTTAGCCTTTTCTACTGGGAGTTGGAAAGGAAGAGAAATGCTGGCAGCTGGCCTCTCCCAGTGAGTTAAGTTCATCCTTGATTGGAAGCTAAGGGGAGAAGGCGCCCTATCTTCTTGACCACACCCACCCAGAGTGGAGCATTCATCAAGCTGAGCTGGGGGACAGAGACTGTGTTGTGGCTCAAATGCCACAAGTTCACTGATATAATTAAGTTTTAGGAGATTTCTTTGAATAAATGTTTATTTGCTGTATGCTGTTAGGACAGTTATGAGAGACTTTAAATGGTTGGGTTTTTTGGTAATATTCACCAGCATTGCTTGTTTCACTACCATGAGGATCTGTAGAACTTCTCCCACTGCCAGACCAAAAATGGAGAACAATTGTCATTATTTTTACTTAAACATTCAATAGTCTTCCAAAGAAATTTTAATATATGAAAAATTAAAAACAATTTTTATACTAACCCACATTTCACCATTTCCAGTGCTCTTCATTTCTTTCTACTGATATGAGTTTCAATATAGAATCATTTCTTTTCTGAAAACTTTGCATTTCTTGTCCCCAATCCTTTCAGGGAGTGGCCCAGGATATGATCTATCTTGGTGAATGTCCACGGGTGGTTGGAAAGAATGTGTATTCTGTAGCTGTTGGGTAAAACTTTCTGTAAATGTTGATTAAATATTGCTAGCTGATAGCTTTGATAAGTTTTTCTATAACTTTACTGGTTTTCTGTCTAGTAGTTCTATCACTTGCTGATTGGTATGAAATTGTCTATAACCTATACTATTATGGATAATAATATTTCTATTTTTGGGTCTATCAGTTTGTGCTTCAGGTATTTTGACACTGTTGTTTGGTATGTACACATTTAGAATTGCTATGTCTTCTTGGTGGATTGATCTTTTTATTATGCAATGGCCCTCTTTCTCCCCACAAAATAAGTACTAATTTTTAAAAAATTATATTAAATTATTTTCAAATTAAAAACAAAGTAGATTAGTAAACCACTTTATGTATAAATGAAAAAAACAAAACTGTTAACATCATGAGGGCACACAAAAGTCTCATAGTTGATCCAGTTTCTATGAGCAGATACCCTTGAACAGAGCTGAACACATACCTGAAAGAATAGATAGAGTGGTGGACTTTCCTGCCCCATTATGTCCTAGAAGAACAGTGATCTGTCCCTCATATAAATTCAAAGACAAGTCTTTTACGGCTATTTTGGTAGTGTTCTGCACTTGGAATACCTGTGGGGGGAAAACCCACAAATACTATCTTTATATCTATTGTTATTCACTTGTGGAGAACCAAATCTCATCAATTATTCATAGAATAAACAATACCAGTTGATCAATCACATGAGGAAAAAAATCAAAGAGTAATAAGGATGAAACTAAAAAGGAAACACTACTTGAAAGCATAGTATGCATTTTAGTAATTTGTAGTAGATCCACAAACATCCTCTGAGCAATCTCACCTACTCTTGCTTTATAACAATTACCATCTTAAAACTGATAATATCACAATCTTCTTCAAAAAATGTCTTTTTCCTGATTTGGAGAATTGCCAATGGAAAACCTGCACATGGATATTCTAGAAACATCTCAAATCCGTATGTTTAGACTAATGGCGCTTCTACTTAAGATGTAAAAAGCTGCAAAGAGCATCATTACCACCATAACAACAAGAAGCTGAATAATCTACACAACCATAACTTTTCTCAAACACATCAGAGAGGTAAGGTTTCAAGGTAACCAACTAATCTGAAATTTATGGAAAGACAGCTGATTTTTTTAGGGAGAGATAGTATTTGGACATTTTCTTTCCTGGGGCAGACACCAGACACCAGACAAGCTGCTTAGGTGATTTTGGTTTTTAATTATATTTTTAATGAAAATGAGGTGAAAATAATTTAAGAAATACAATTCTTAAATGGAAGAGTTAGAATTAAGGCCCATGGCATTCAGATTTAAAGCACATACAACCCACTGATGGTGAATAAAGATAAACATCTTGTATAACAGAACAGAAAATTGTCTTTTTATCCCAAATGGCTTCTATATGGGTGCCTTCATTCAATCTCCTCCCTAGACTTAGTTCCAGACCCATGTACTTGAAATCTCTACTTGGATGAATGTGTAAACTTCCAAAGTCCAAAATGGATATCTTAATTTCCAAAGACTTAATTTTAAAACAAATCAATCAACTAAACAAAAAACCCCTAAAACCTACCCCAGAGTTTTCAATATTTATAAATGGTATCACTGATAACCCAATTGCTCAAGCCACAAAACCAATAGCCACATTAGTTTCTTCTCTTTCCTTCAATCACACATCAAACCCGTCAGAAAGTCTTTTCAGTTCTAACTTAAAAATACATTCTGACTCTCTTTACTTCCATTTACACTACCACCAGCATAGTCCATGTTGGCATCATATCTTTCCTAGACTACCATAAAAGCCTCTAACTTGTCTTATCTTCCACTCATATGCCTCACAGCTGCCAGAGTTGTCTTCTCAAACCATAAATCATGGGAGTGGATGTAGCTCAAGAGGTAGAGTGCCCACCTCCCACATGGGAGGCCCCAGGTTTGGTTCCCGGTGCCTCCTGAAAAAACAAACAGCAAGCAAAAACAAATGAAAAAACCAACTCAGGGAAGCTGATGTGGTCAGTGGTTGAGCACTGGCTTCCCACATACAAGGTCCCAGGTTCAATCCCAGCTCCTCGTACCTCAAAACAAAAAACAAAACAAAACAAAACAAAACAAAACAACAAACATAAATCAGACCATACCCCTTTCTTCCTAAAGGTCTATAATGATAATCCAATATTAAAAAAAATGAAAGCTAAACTTTACATGTATTACAAGGCCCTACATGATTTGGATTTTGCCCACATTACCAAACTCTATCACTCTTTTACTTTGCTTCCTTCATTTCGACTTTAATTTCCTCTCTGTTCTTCAACATTTGGAGCTACTTCCCACCTTATGGATTTGACTTTTCTTGTCTGAGTGTTTTGTTCCTAGTTTTTCAGCTGGCTCTTTCTCATAATTCTGGTCTCAAGCCCAAGGACCCTGTTGTAAGTTGGGTTTCCCAGGGAGTAGACTCAAATAGAAGATTAGCATGTAGGACGTTTACTAAGGAGCTCTCTCCAGATTAGCACCTGTGGAGGGAGTGAATGGAAGGATGATTGGGCAAAGTGTGAAGAAAAGCTGCAGTGCTAAGGCCTCAGGAGACTTCACAAATAGTTTATAGGCTAGGATGGCCCTTCAGCATTATCCCAAGGTGAGGGACATAGTCTTTATATCCCCACACTGACCAGTCACTGGATTTAGATTGCACCAAGAAGGAGCATGATCTTGGATAAGGTGACTTTCTTCAGCCAAAGCAATTCCAAAACAGGTGACAGGTAGGGGCTTTTAGCTAAAACTTTGGGTGATACTCTTCTCTGCAGCTGGTGTTTAAATTTTTCAGTCCAATAGGTAGCATCTGGGCAGCACAGTTTACTATCCAGTCCACACCTTACATTGGTTGGATACTCTTCATTCACTTAAGTTTTGGGAGTAGCTCCTCCAGATTCTGGTGGATCTATTCACCTGAGGGGGAACTTACAAGAAGAAGGTAAGTGGGAGGAATTACAACCCTGTTGCTAGTCTCGACACTACAACTGATATTCATCACCTTCCTCCTTTACTCTTCATTCTAGATTC
>PVKH010037773.1:0-11409 GCA_004027955.1 Chaetophractus vellerosus | reverse complement strand
ATAATGAAACAGGGGAAGAGAAGGTATTTCAATTTTCTACTAAGTGATTTTGTTAACAGCTTTTATACCATGTTGTTTCAATTAGAAGCAGTCCCCCAAGAAGGCAATTGATAGCCAATGGATCTTAGCAGAAAGCCCCCACGTCTGATTTCCCAACTCCACACACCGTCCTGCACAGGATGAAATCTGTGAACTCTGGGCTGAATGGTAACCTGCTTCCGAGGAGAGGCAGTTTGAATTGTGTGTTTCTACTATTAGTCCCAGGTCCCTCCCAATAAACCACCATCTTTATGTGGCCACCGTCATATGAGCCCAGTAACTCTTCAAAACTGTTGCATTATTATACAGTCCCTTTCTGAAGGTTTTCTATATTCAACATCTCTGATAAATGTCACTATGTTTTAAAATCTGGTAGGATGAGTGCATCACCCCGTTTGCCACTTTTTCTTTAGGTGAACTTCATTGTCTGATATCATTTTTTTAGGAGGTACCTGCGACCTTGTACATGGGAAGCAGGCAAACTACCTATACCCACTCCCCTGTCTGATACCATTTTAATGTTAAGTTGGTATAAACTTGCCCTATAATTTCTCACACTTCTCTACATTACTTCATTTGGTTTTCCCAGGAATCTTTGGTATGCCTTTTTTCTAATTTATTTTTTTCAAATATCCTATTAATAAATCTCAAATATTCCAAATAAAACAGATATCCAACAAAGTTTATTACTGTATCATGTCACTAGAGTTGTTATTAATTGTGTGACTTTTATTTTGCTTCTTCAAGTTTTGCAGCTGGAGTAATTTAGTTGATTTCCTGAAGTACTCCAAGCGCACATGGCATTGCTCCATCCCAGGAATACCCTGTGTGTTTGGGCATAATTGATACTGGGTAGCTTGGTTGATGTGTCCTTTAAACCGTTCCTCAGCCCCTTCTCTCCCCTCTCCTCCCTACCACCCTCTTTCACCTTGCCCACCCATCACTCACCCCTCCCACCTCCCATTACCGATCCTCCCCTCCCACCCCCACCATTCCCACCAATCCACCCCATTGCCAGTGGACGAGGAAATGATCAGGACACAGTTTGCCTTAACCACTAAATCTTTATTAAGTGAATTTTATTACATCAAACAGCAATACAATATTAGTAAATAGAGAGAAATATCAAGAGATACAGCAATAAAATGAGCACAGTTTCACAGGGGGTAGGGGTAGGGAGGAGGAACAGGGCTAGGGAGAAGAGGCAGGAGTGAGGAGGAGGGCTACTGACAGGGCAGAAACAAGGATTCTTATCAATCACTTTCCTATAACTTCCATGAAAAATTACCATCCATTGTTATCAATTTCATTCCAGCAACAATTTTTCAAAGGGCACCTATCCATCCTGTGACTCTCTGTCTAAAGGTTTTGTTCACAACCTCAACCCCTGGAGTTAATACCCAGGGCAAAGCAGCCTCTATTAAATTCTTTATCCAGTCATCTTTTAACTTTCTGCCACTAGGGATTTTTCCATGTCCAATTAGCCCTAAATAAGTTGATCTCTCCACAGTTCCCTCCGAGTTCATGTGAAATCTTTATTAAGAGGAGCAATTACAGGGTAAAGGGTCACAAGTAAATACACACATCCACTTATAGAGATATCTAATACATAATATCAATCTAACTTTCTAACTAATCCCACCCACTTAAGATTAACTAATAGTCCCACCCCCCACTAAAATACTTATGATTATATATATCCCCTAAACTGATTACATGAAGAAATAATAAACAATGCAATTTTCCACAGACCAATGTGACACTATTCTACTCTGCAACAACAAAGAACTTTTCAGTTCCACCAGATCTTCCATCTTTAGGTGAAAACCTAGCATGGCTCTCGGGACTCTTCACTTCTGCAGGTGGTCCTCCATTTCCGCCCTGGTCTGTCTCGCAGGGTGTTCTCTGTTGCCAATCTTGGAATTGTATCCGATGTGAGATGTCTGTGGTGGGTGACAACCGGATCAATTCAGGAGTCCGACAGGTACCTGCAAACTTAAACAGAAATCCAGACCACACCGCATAGATGGGTTCCTCTGATTTTGTGCACCTGCCAGTTTATGGTGCTCCCACACATGATTTAATCAAACAAGCTCTTGATTTTCCAATATCTAATACAAAGACCTCACCACTCAAACAAAATTGACCCTTCAAAAATGTACATTAACTTCCTGTTTCAATATCTTAACATGATAACCTTAGCTAGCTCTCTCCAATCTCACTTAACAATGGGAGCTGTTAATTAATTTCATTCATTAACACTGCAAACTTGAGCCAATAGTATATAAATTTTGTCAGTTTGTTTCCAAGAATTGACTACTGGCTTTGCTTAACAATTCTGATGTTTTAATTTATCTATCTCCTTCATGTTTTTGTTTTGCTCCCTTTCTAACTTCTTTAGAGATTTAATTCCTTTGCTTTTTCCTTTCTTATGAATAAAGGCATTTTTGTTGGAAAATGCCAAAAAAATTTTTTTAAAGATCCAATTAACATTAATTTGATCAACAGCAACAAAATAAATCAATTGGGTGAAAGGAAACTTAATCAAATTCAGATACTACAGTACAATAAATTTGAGAATACTTATCCCTAACATCTACATTTATAGATAATATAGATAGCAATAGAGCATAATACACACTGCCAAGAAGTTATTCACAAACTTTACTTAAGAGCCAAACTTGGGTCAGGGCTTTTTTCCTGTGAGTTGATAACCCACACCAGCATGCTCTCCCTGACCGTTTCTGTCATTGGCCAACATCTCCAGACTTCTGCTTGCAGTGATGGCAAATGTCCGTGTGCATATGCGAGGGCTGCAGAAAATGGCCCAGTTCTAGGCCCTGTGCAGCCTGAAGGTCACCTGACAACTATAAATTTGACACAGAACAACTTTATTTCAAATATATGGAGGATGGATTGATATCTGAGGTAAACTGAAGTGTTGCTTCAAAAACATCCAGAAGCACAAATGCACCATTTTAAAAGAAATTACTCTAATATAACACATGAGTGACTGACAAGCTTTCTGATTCCATTGAAGAAAAAAAGGAAAAAAAAAGTTGTTTTGGATTAAATAAGTAGCCAATTATGTGATGTCCTTTAAATTACATACCCTTTCGTGTGATTTTTAGAGGCCCAGACAATAAAACTGAAATTAAACGATGTAACGATTGAAGATGAACAGGATGAACTATTATACAAATACTCCAGTTCTCAGGAGCCTCTCATTCACAGTGTTGTAAGAGAAGTTCACAGTAAAGAAACGTTTTACACTACGCTACTCAGTACTCATCACTTTCACTGTAACCCTAAACAATTAAAACTGGATACTACTTTGTTATTCAATGGAAATAATTATTGAAAGCAGAGTCACCATTTTAAAACACAGTTAAAGGACACTACTGACCTACAGCTAAAAGTTCGAAGTATTTAAACATGCAGGGATAAGGGTGGATGATAATGAATATGTGAAGGATGATGCTGATGAAAATGGAAACTTCACCATTAAACTCCTCTTCATGATGGAGAATTTGAAATATACACCATGTTGTGTTCTACTGCTCAAACTGTGTTTTGGCAAGTGCAGGCTGTGTGTGTGTGACACCTGCTCCTTGAAGTCTACCTCTTTCTTCTCCGTGGTGGCAGCAAAATGGAGTCTCAGCAACCAAGGCAGGAAGGATGACACCCATCCTGCAGCAGGCTAGTGGCAGTAGTAAAGAACTAAACAAAAACAGAGAGGTTAGACAAGGTGTTCAAGGTAGGAGCAAGGGACCAGGTTAAAGGAAGTCAGGCATTCCCAGGTTAGCACAAAGCAGCCAGAAGACACCAGCGGGTGTCACTGGACGATGGACAACTCTGTGTTGTCTGTTGCTTTGAGTCATTTGAGTTGCTTTCTGAGGCCTTTTATCCATTGGCAGCTTCATGTTCGCTCCATCCCCTAGAGAGGACCCCTTCCCACTAGGTGGACTCTGACTCCTGAGGTGATCGAAACCTGAAAGAAAGGTCAGGTCATCCAGCTTGATCTGAAGCTCACTAAAGAAGTCCATATCCTCAAGACAGTGTCCAGTGCCCTAATTTCCTCTTCTTCAGCAATCCCTCCCAGGCATACGGAGTGTGCTCTGAGTGCTAAAATCATTTGCCCTCTTTTAGCATCTAATGCCACAGTCTAGTGAGGGACTGATGATGGAATGCCCAGATGGATATGGGGGCAGAGACATGGAGAGGTGCTTCCAAAAACTTCAGGTGGATGCTTTTCCAACCAATTAACAACACTCATGAACACACTGAACCATCAGGACAAGTTAGTCACATTAACCTGGAGCCTCTTGTAAGGATAGGGTATGGGATTTAGGAGTCCTTCCGATTTGCTACTCTTAGCCTTGGCACACGATTGAGAGGCAGTCACAGTATTTTCACAAACATCCAACACACCTGGAGCCACTAACAGTCCGGGTTTAATGTTCTGTGGAAGCCATTACTGGCATGATGATGGCAAGGTGTTGTGACAAAGCCAGAATTCTTAAGTACCTGTGATTTGCACCAGGATGTGAAGGCATACTCTTAACATGCAAGAGTCCCTCTGAGAGAGCACTTCTGTCTCAGGCCTGAGGGGTTTCGTGTTGCAGGGTTTTGCCTGCTCCTGGGAGAACCGGTCGAGTTGCTGCTCCTTGAAAATTAACGGAACCATGAAAGTGGAGTCTGAAGATGGTGAAGTTTCTAAAGGGTGCAGCAAAAGGATCACGGAAGCCATTTTATACTGCACCGATGATAATTCTGGCTTCCTTAATAAGGCGTCGGTCCTCCAGTATTGTACAGCAAGTACCGAAACTGCAAGAAAGGTCATGTCCTCCTCTACCCCTCCTCCTCCATAAAGAAAACAGTACTTCCTGTGTTTACATCAGCTTCTCTATAAATGTTAAACAGGGCACCTGGTAGCCTAAAATTCAGATGGTGACAAAGAGGTTTCCAGGATTCACTGGAAAGTAAACTTATTTAAATATTTTAGTTAGTTTGGCAGTCAAGGTGGAAAAATGAGAGAAAATTTGTTGGTCAATTGTCTGTTGCTCCCAGAAAATGTTGAAGGTCTTTTGGTGCTTTAGGGTGTGTGCCAGTCCAGGTGGGCCTGACCTTCTGAAGCCCTTTCAGAGAGATGTACCTAGAGGTTGGTCGGAAGGTACAGCAGTCCAATTTAGCACACAGTCAGTGATTGAGAAGCTACACAGGAATAAATCTTGAGGGCAGAGATCCTGAAAGACATGACAGGTACTTACATGGTACTGTAAGATGGAGGCGGCGGCGGAGGTGGCGGCGGCGGCGGGTACTGTGGTACCGGAGGCTGGCGGTACCAATGTGGATTCCAAGTGATCATAACAGGTACATATAATGATCTTCCATTTCCATCTCGTCCCACGGGGTACCAGGCGAATCCTACCGGGTAGGTCGGGTACGTATGTGGGTATGTCGGGTATGTTTGGTATGCAGGTACTTGAGGTACAAACTCAGTGTACGTTGCCAGGTGAGCTTGGTCTTCTAAATTTGGAATAGAGAGTCGAGGATACTGATTCTGAATGGTGAAATTGTTGGGAGCTCGGCAATCATAAGAAACTTGCAGTTTCCACCCCCTTTTCACTTGGAGAACTTGGGCTCCGTTTGGTGCAATTGTTGGAGTAATTAGCCCGTCTTTCACATTTCTTGCCACGAAATCTCGGAGAGCTGCCATTTCCGGTTCAGACAGTGAGTACACATGTCCACTAGGAATACTGTGTGCTCCAGGTATCATGTCTATAC
Organism: Chaetophractus vellerosus; assembly: GCA_004027955.1. Taxonomy (NCBI): domain Eukaryota; kingdom Metazoa; phylum Chordata; class Mammalia; order Cingulata; family Chlamyphoridae; genus Chaetophractus; species Chaetophractus vellerosus. The sequence goes on along the minus strand of PVKH010037773.1, from coordinate 5,583 downwards.
TGCTGTCCGCCAGGCGGTGATCTGGGTAAACGTGCTCATCTACTGGAGTGTACACATTCTGGACATAATAATACCTCACTGGTTGGTAAACTCTGTATCCATCCACCGGGTAGTAAATCGAGGGTTGTGGCGCTGGTGGTAGGGGTGATGGTGGAAGAGGCATGTACATCCGGCAGTGGTAGCGACAATATTCAGAATCAAAGACGACGGAGCGGGTGCTCCAGGTAATGTTGGGATCATGTGTGCTCAGCCAGCGAACCCCGAGGACCACGGGGAAGAATGGAGACTGAGTCACGTCGAAGGAGAGCACCTCACGGTGATCTCCCATGTCAACTATCAGGTCGTGGGTTTCGTGGACAACTGGGCCTGATGCTATGGGGCGGCCATCAATTGCTTCCACAAGTATTGGCCATTCCTTAACTCTTAGAGGAATTCCATTTTGGGCGACATATTCGTGATCGATGAAGTTGCCAGAAGCACCAGAATCGATCATGGCTCGGACAAACAAGGTGTGTCTGCCCGGAAGATGAATCTGGAGCACAACTTGCAAATGTGGAGTTGCAGAATCATTTTGTGGGGACCTTATTATTTCTGGCCCGGTCGCTGAAGGTCCCTCTACAGCGGGGCCGGGGAGTTTCCCGCCGGCGAAGACTTTGAGGCTTTGGCAGGACAGCTGTCGGCGTAGTGACCTCCTGTTCCACAGTAGAGGCAGAGGTTCAGCTTTCTGCGTCTTTCTTTCTCTTCCTGGGTCAGGCGCATGCGGGCACCTCCCACGGGCTCAGTCGGATCCACCTGGTGGTGGCCTGAAGTGTGCGGCAACATCAGGGCGCGGGGTGGGGAGCGCTGCATGCGAGCTGCAGCCGCCCTGGCCAGCCTCCTCTCGATGTGGATGCACTGGCCGATCAGCGCAGACAGTGACTTGGCAGCTTCGAGGTGTGAGAGCTCCTCCTGGATGTGGTCACTGAGGCCCTCGTGGAACTGGTCAATCAGAGCAGGCTCGTTCCAATCCAGGTCCTGGGCAATCATCTGGAAAGCATTGCAGTAGTCGATGACTGACCCCATGCCTTGGCGCAGGCGTCTGATCTTGCGCTTGGCGGCCTCTCGCCTCTGAGGGTCTTCAAAGACATGCTTCATCTCTGTCATGAAGGCTGGGTAGTTGTGCATCAGGTAATTGGATTGCTCCAGCTTTGCGGAGGCCCAGCGGGCAGCCCGGCCAGTCATCATGCTTGTCACGAAGCAGACACGGACACGATCGATGGAGAAATCCCTGGTGCTCTTTTCCATGAAGAGCTGGCACTGGGACATGAAAGGAGCCAGCATGTCTGGGTTGCCATCAAACTTCTCCGGGAGGTCTTCGGGGCACTCTTCCTCGCACGGAGGGGGTGGGGCAGCAGCCGCCGCAGCACCACGGAGCTCGATGTCATCATCCTCTTCCTCCTCAGCCTGAGGGGTGGGCTCCACTTGCTCACGAAGAGAGGTGTTCTCCTCTGTGAGCTTCTGCACCTGGCTCTGCAGGTTGTTGTTCTCCTCGGACTGCTTTATGACTTTCTCCCGCAGGGAGTTGATCTCTTCAGAGAGATCATCCCTCTTGCGTTCGGTCAGGTTGTTGTACTGACCCTTTTGGCCGCAGTGCTTTGAGCAGGAGGAGGAGGGGTGGTTGGGGGGAGGAGGGGGAGGAGGAGGTGGGCAGTCGGGCCCCAGGGTGACGGTTGGGGTGGGAGGAGACCTCCCGGTTGTAGCTTCACTCCTGAGGGGATGGGGGCCTGGATCCTGGCCCCCTCTTCCGCCCTTTCGACGTTTGGTTTTCAAAATCCGTTTATTTCTGCAAATGAAGATAAAATTGTAAATTTAAACACAGCCATTCAAAGTAGCACAGTACAAACACAAACAAGATTTAGTATTCAAAGTTTCTTTTTGCTGTAACTGCTTACATGAATAATTTTAAAAACCTGCAAAAGAAAAAGAGAAGGAAGTTAATTAGGACAACATAAAAAGCACCCTACTTTTTGATGTTCAAATACCCTTTTCTTCCTCAAAAGTCACCTGTTTATTATGAGTCAACAATACATAACTGTATTAATAGCATGCTTACCTTCACAGACTACAAAAGAATGCTGAGACACTCCAGAAAAGCAGTTTTGTACTCGGGGAGCAGAGCAAGAAACTTTCAAAGCAAAGATGGCTACCAAATAAATCACACAAAATATCAGCAAAGTTATGTGAAAAATTTGCTAATATTTCAACCAATAAGGAACAAAGGGGTATTAAAATCACAATGGCTATATTCATCAACCCTGACTGTTGTGCTTGGGGGCGGGGGGCAGCTCTGGCCAACTATATTGACCCTGTTTTACCCCTTCAGAGAAGGTAACTGGTTATCAAAACAAACGAGCAACAACTACCACCATGAAAACCACAAAGACTATCTATTTACCTTTCTAACCATAGAAGTGTCCCCTCCTTTCTCCTTTCCTAACACCCCCTCCTAATCCCTTAGGCCCTGCCCCTACCCCACTCCCACCACCCAAGCACCATCCATGGCCAGGCTCCCTATGGCCTGTGCTGCTAGTGTGGCCTCTCCAAGAGTGACTATACAGCAAGCAGGATGCTTCAGAGACAGGGAACACTGGGTCACTTTAATAGTTTTAACCCTGTCACTTAATTACTGTAATAATTTAGGCTGCAAAAACAATGAATAATTGATAACCAAGGTAAAATTTTGAACACACAATGAACATATCATAACCTGTGACATTCAGTCTCATTTTTCAACTCCCTAAAGACAATTTTCTGGTGACCCTCACAATGTAAGGTCACAAAACAAAACAGTTTTTAAAAACTAAATTAGAAGTTTTAATGTCCCACTTGAAAAAGTCTAATAAGCACAGGACAGGTGACTCAGGTGTCATTTCTGTCATCTAGACATTTTAATACATTCAAAGCATGGTTTCACGACTTCAGGAATATCATCCACAGTATGACCCCCAGGTCAGGAGGGTCAACAACCAAATGTCAATCACAGCCTCTAAGGTTGACTTTATAGAGGCCCAGGCCTGGTGGTTTTAGCATCTGCAAAAAATGATGATGGGAAAGAAATAGCAATAATTAGGAAATCAGCAGCAAACAATCACTATATCATTTAGGAAAACAAAAGATCAATAAGGATTGAAAATTCAAATGCCCTTGATATAAGAAAGTAATTTAAAACTGAGAGGATGGGGAAGGGGTTAAGACAATAAGGATGGACTGCAACTAAGGAATTTGGGAATGCATATCCTCCAAAAAGACATTTAATTCTTTCTTACTTTTAAATACAGTGCTGGTCAAACAAATTCAGGGACTTATTTAGGCTGCAAGGTCACCAGTTTGAGGTCTCTGACCTTACCAATATCACCTGGGTGTTTGTCATTTTGAGACGGGACTCTCAGTCCTAAAAGGAATACTTATTGCCCAGGACAGAGTAGTTTAACCATTATAAAATAATAGAGAACTGGGCAGTTAAAAATACATTAATTCAAAAACTATAAGTAAAGTATAAAAATGTTTAAACAGCAACTGGGGCATGAGTGAGTGTGGGACTAGATGCATTTCAAATTGATTTGAATCACTGACCTATGGCTTCTTAACACGCCCCCCCCACACACACACCTCCTCCCCCAGAAGGGGTTGGATTGAGGAGGTCACTTCAAGAGGCCAGTCCTGAAAACTAAAAGGACCCTACAGCATAAAGCCAAGCTGACTGAGGCAGGTGCTACATTTACATAAAAAGATGTCAGTTTTACTATATTTAAGAATTAAATACATTTGATTAATCCTTGTCTCTTCACAAAAGGTTCTCGAGACAATAATATCTAAAAATTTCTATTCCCCAAATACACCAAAGAGAAATAGTAGCCAAAATCTGCCACACATCTCATTAGGAAATATCACTTCATAAAGCATGTCTAAATTTCTTTTTTAGTATTATGTATATCGTTTGTGAAATGCAAATTTTATTAATATGTGCATGTGTTTGCCATTGTTTGGATCTCTTTAAAAGGCAAGTACAGAATTACCACAGAGGAGGGACACAGGTTGGCAAAGGTGAGTAGAAAAGAGGACTGCAGACTGACTGAAAGCTAGGATTATGGTAAGCACATGTTTTCCACAAATTGTATACTTGTTTGAGGTGGCTGAGGGGTGACAGAAATTTGGGGGAGCCAAAGCCCCCAATATCCCCTTACAATGGTCCCAGCTCATGGCTTGTAATTTATGGAACTGGGTTTTTTAATTTATTCATTCAGTTAGAAACAATTTTTAAGTGGTGCATCTGACTGGCAGACGGTTATGAATCTGTTTTATTTAGATGGGTCAGGCTTTAATTAAGATAGCTAAAATACTCAACTATTTAATACTGTAACCACTTTATATTACATTACAAAAATTTTAAGCAATACCAGCACATACCATTAAATAATCCACTTATCCAAAATGTAAATAATTAGCTTTTGCTTTTTATTTAAAAACCAAATTACTATAAATAATTTTTTAAAGATCCTGTAAAATGTGAGGGAGATGAGGCAATAATTGCAACCCAAGACAACAAAGCACCGTAAGAAATAGACATGAGCAAAAAACTCAAAACTCCTGAAAACACCAAACAAGACATTGAATAAAACAATTTCTTCTGGCCATTTGAAACATAGTTAATGAGTGCCTACCATGTGCCAGGCACAGAACTGTCAGCAGGCAAATTAGCCAAGGCTAATTTAATTTCTAGAGTTTGAACCAAAAAAACCAGCATCACAGACACACAAATAAACACCTCATCTTTATCCTCACCCTTGCTCAAAAGCCAAGCCAGCAGCACCAATGTGCCACTTGATAAAAACTCCTAAGAAAACAAAATTAAGTTATTCCTTATTTTGTATCCACCAAAGCATCCGTTTTCCAAAGGACTCATCACAAAGTTCTCAAAAAACTTTTTTTAAATTTTTTGTCTCAAATGTGAATGTGAAATACTTTTTAAATTGTATTTATTTCTTTTAGCAAAACTACTTGGCTGGCTGGACTGCCTTTATAGGCGCCAGCCATAAAGTGGCTTTGCTATTCAAAGCCACTAACAGTTTAAATTATGGCATTGTTATTCAATATATGCAAATCACTTCATAAGTAAATATGTATATATAAAGCACTTCATAAGTAAAAAGGAATAATTATTATTGTTGTTAATTATTCTTAGTTACTATTCTCATATTTATTAAACACTAGTAGATAAAAATCAAAATCTGCACAACAGAAACTGTAAGACGGGACTGTACAGCCAGGCTCAGACACAGAAGGCGCAGGCGCAGAGGAAGGAGGCCTGATTGGGAGGGGGGGGCGGGCTCACTCTGCGCAGGCGCAAGCGGGCTCTGGGAGGCCAGCTCAGGGGAGGTAGGCTCAAGGTGGGGCCAGGCACTGGAGAGGAGGAGTCTGGACAGGCCAGCTCAGAGGAGGCGGGCCTAGGGAGGAGCCAAGCTTTGGGGAGGCAGGTCTTGGCAGGCCACCTCAGAGGAGGCGGGCTTTGAGGCGGGGTCTGGATAGGCCATATCCAATGAGTCA
>PVKH010037772.1:0-11414 GCA_004027955.1 Chaetophractus vellerosus | reverse complement strand
TTAGAAGATCCTGCGAGATTTCCACCATGCAGAATGAGATTCCCAAAAGATTTCTCTGGGTAGTCTCCCTGGACATTATCATTAGCCCCACCTGGGGGATTGATGAGTGAGGTGATCAATCAAAACTGCAAACACCTGGGACTCCTCCCATGCCATTAGCAGAGGGGTGGAATAATTAACAATTTAAAAAGCAGGTCCAGGTTTCCCCTTCCTCCTACATGGAAGTCTGCCATAGTGCCTCAGAGGGGTCGGATGCAACATCACCACAATCTAGGTATGTGATGAGCTAGCCTATCGTGCATACCCAAGGGCAACTACAGTGCTTGCTTTCTAGCTTGGCCAGTACCTTCGCTGGGTATACGGTATAAGGGGACGAATTGCCCGAGAGGTCTCGCGGGTTCAGGAGAGCGATTCAAGCGGTGCCGTTACTATTGGCCGGAAGGGTAGTGGGCAGCTAGCCACCGCTGGGTCCCCCCTCATAACTGGCCAACAAGCTAGTGTCAGCAACATCAAAAGGAGATGACTGGGGCTCTCAGTGGAATCCAGAACTAAAAAGACTCCCTAGTGGAGGAAGTCCTACAGAACCGGCAGGGACTGGATTTGCTCACTGCCAGCCAAGGGGAGTTATGTCAGGTGTTGGACTGAAGCTGGAGCTGAGAACTCGGACAATGGACCTCTTGGCTCGTGTCCCTAGTGGGGCCTTTATTGATGTTGGTCCTGGTGGTTGCTCTTGGTCCGTGCCTGGTAAGCACCCTAGTCAGATTTTTTTAAACAACAGTGTCCAGGGTAACTACCACTAAAATGCTTGCCCTAAGGGGCTATAGGCCACTGGAGAGTGATGCCTCCTAGTAAGAAAGGGGCATCAAAGGGGGGTGGGAATGATGAGGAATGCCCACCTGTGTCTCAATATTCATAACAGAAGCCTGCATTCCGGTTAGCAGAACCCTGCATACCCCTGACCAGTTGGGAGAACCCACCCACCTATTATGCAGACCGCTGGCTTTTGTAAATCTTGATTGCCTACTTGCTTAAGAATGTACCCACATAAAAGCCCTATATAAACTGATGAAAATCAAGGCCGGGGGCCCAGAATCTTTGAGACTGACTTTTTTGGGCCCACACGTAATAAAATTTTGTCCCTCCGCTCCTCAGAATGCTGTCTGGGTTTTTTTGGGATCGGATTTCTGCAACGCTGAGAATCAAAGAAAGTCTGGAGGCACAGGCTTGGCTTTGGGGTTCTGTGGCAGAGAGTGTTCAGGTACCTGTGAGGGACTGTGGCAGAGAACTCTCAACAGGCAGAAGCGGGTCGGAGGCATTGGATGTCTGAGCACTGAAGAAACAGTAAGAAAAATGGGATGGGAGGGAAGTAAGGAGGGCCAAAGTGGGAGACAAAGTAAAACAAAACATAAATGTGCAAGTCCTGTTTTGTGAGGTGGAAATAATCAGAGAATCAGAGTAGTAGAGCTGGAAGAAACTTGGATGGTCTCTTCCAGGGTTGCAGATGCAAATGCCCTCAGAGGTCAGGAAGGGAATGTTAATGAGGGAAGTGGGCTGGATGTGATAGAACAGATACTGGGGGCTGGCTATGGAGAACTTGACCAAATGCATCATTCCTAAAGACAAGGTAATTTAAAAACAAAACAAGAAAACCACAGTGCTGGGCAAGTAACACAACTGTGGGATAAATTCCTCTACTCCTTTCATGATAGATGGCATTGTAAAACATTACAATTTATATAGAAGGGACTATTTTATGTCCCTTCTCACGAGGTTCTCTCCTCCAGGCACTGGAAAGCTGGGTCAGCGGATTTGAAGGACCTCACCAGAAGAGGGTTAGTTCCTGAAGCTGCAGGAAATCCTCAAATCCTAAAGAACTCCAAGTTTCCCACTTCTCCCTCAGGTGACAGGAACTCCTCCACCCTCCAGGAGAACCAGGAAGGAGTCCAGGGGATGCCTAGAAACTCCTCAAGGGAAAATTAAACCATTATTAAACCATTTTAAAGTGATTGCAGATTCTGTAAGTCAGAAATGGGTCCTGGAGGTATTGAAAAGGGATGGTTCACAAGTTGTTCCCATTAAAACTCTGTTGCATCTTCTCCTGAATATTCTAAGATCACAGAATGATGAAGGAAGGAAGGCCACACAGGGGATAAGCTTAAAGGGGCAGGTGTTAAGGTGGAGGATCCAAAACAGAAGCAGGTGAAACATTTTCTTAGGGCATGCATGCAATGTCTGCATTCTTTGAAATGCAAAAACCATATTATCGTCAATATTATGGATTGTAATATCTACAGTTTTGATACCAAATATTAATTATGCATCTTTAGTGCAAAGAGAGGCACTTTGGATTTCTGTTTGAATTCCAGCTCCACTACCTATTAGTGACAGGGTGCTACCCTTTTCCCATCTGCAAAATGCAGATGATAAAACCTGTCTTGGAGAGTTGTGAAGAGGCAAAGTATAGATGCAAAGTGTCCAGCAGATAGTAAGTATTCAATGAATAACTGCTATTATCTATGATCATTGTTGCCATTATCACTATTATTATTATTATTACAGTGCTAGTTTCAGACAAGCATCATCACAGAACAAGCCCTCAATCTGCTTCTCACATCCTCAATGCTGTGATTTCCCAAACATGTGCAGGATGTGTGCTTTCTAGAGAAGTCCAACTGCTAACCCCACAGGTGCATCATGATTTACAGAAGCTAGTAACAGGAATGAACAAAGATTTCATTTCCAGTCCGCACGTTTTTACTCAAGCTCTTTGGTACACAATTAGTAAGAGGTATTTCTAGCAGCTTGAGATTTTCAGTAAGTAATTGCAGTCTAGTGCTCTTTCTTCTATTGCCACTTGTTAAACACCCACTTAAAGTATCAGATCACAAAATTCACTGTAAATTGGAATTTATGTTTCCTTTTGGGTTATCTGGGAATAATCCAACAAAGACAATGAGGAAAACATAATGCTAATTTCTACTCTTGGTTTCATAATACTACTTTGATTACTTTCCGACCTAATTTGGTACACAACAGTGAAAAGAGATATTTCCTCTTATATTTTTGTTAATGTAGTTGCTTTGGGTTCTAGCCAATGAATTTATACTACCAAATGTCAGGCAAAGTAAGGAAAAGCAAAATTAACTTGCTGAGGCATTTTAATGAGGAAAAAAATTCTCATGGCTCTCTAATTGCCTGAATAGTGGAAGTGAGGGTTTTTCTTTCAAAAAGTATCTTTTTTTCATAGGCTGTAGTTTTGTTTACTATAAGCAAGAAGGCAAGTGTTCATTATTGTCCTCTACCTGGTAACCAGTATGGACTATATTCCTGCTCCCGCTTGTCAGAATTTTAGTATGAAAGAAATATACTGACCCAAATGTCCATCAACTGATGAGAAGATAAATAAAATGTGGCATATGCATACACTGGAATATTATTTGGCAATATAAAGGAAGACTGATAAATGCAGCAACATTGTTGAACCTTGAAAATATTATGCAGGTGAAAGAAGGCAGCCACAAAAGACCATATATTACATGATTCCATTTTTATGAAATGTCCAGAATAGGCAAATCTAGAAAGACGGAATGTAGATTAGTGGTTGACTTAGGACTGGGGTGGTGGTGGGGAACAAGAGTGATTGCTAATGGGTATGGGGTTCCTTTCTGGGGTGATGAAAATGTCCTCAAATTACATCATGGTGATGGCTGCACAACTCTGAATATACTAAAAATCACTGAATTTTGCACTTTAAAAAGGTAAATTATACAGTATGTAAATTTTATATTTCAATTTTCTGCCTAGAAAATTCCTGTATGCCATCATCATCATTCCCTAAAACAAACATTCACTGTGACTTTATCTTGTGAGGATCAGTGCATTCCTGAGTGACACTACATTTGCCAAACAAGTTTTGAAATTGTTGTATGTAAATCCCAACTTGGTTTCTATAGACTTAGCAACAAAATTTCCTGCCAATTCTAAATTTTTTTTTTTAATTCCTTGGATGACTCTTTCATTTTATTGGCTTTTTAAATAAGATTTTTAAAAGTGCTTCGAGTTTTTTGTTTGTTTTTTAATGAAGTGGAAGTCTAAAATGGAATTAAGTAAGAATTATATTATATGGCTTCTTGAAAGCAGTAGAAGATAAATATGGAACATGCCCAAAGTATGAAAGTAATAATTACTTAATTGAACATATTAATAAAAAAGATCTTGCAAATTAAATGCTGCTCCAAATATCTTTTAAACACTTACTAAAGCATCACACACATTTGGTGAGGAAAACCCAAGTATTATATTTTGGTCTTCTATCAACTTAATGCAATGAAAATTTACAAAAAAAGAAAAAGAATAATGTAATTTTTACAATAAAGGCATACACACCTATAAATAGTGTTTTTTTCTCTTTTTTAAAAAATGTTATGTCTGTGGGGAGCAGATATAGCTCAGTGGTTGAGTGCCCGCTTCCCATGTACAAAGTCCTGGGTTCAATCCCTAGTACCTCTTAAAAAAAAATTATGCCTGTGAAAGTGCCACTAATGCAAGATTTTATTGAATAATTGAAAACAAATGCATGGCAAGGTGGGGATTAAGAGCACAGGCCCACTGGGGGCCGGCTGTAGCTCAATTGGTAGGGCGCTGGCTTACCACATGGGAGGCCCCCGGTTCGCAAACAGGCAAGGCCGCCGCGCGGTGAGCTGACTCGGGGTCACCGCAGCGGGGGGTGGGGGACAAGCAGACACAGAAGAACGCAAAAATGAACACAGCAAGAACAAGCAGAAAAGGGGGGATATAGAATAAAAAATTTTTTTAAAAAGAGCATAGGCCCAGGGTCAGGCTGCTTGACTCAAATTATGATTCCTCTATTTGTGCTCTTGAGAAAATTTCTTAATCTCTCTAGGCCTCAGTTTCTCCAACTGTAAAATGAGAATATTAATGTAGGGCTGAGTGAATTCAATGTGATAATACATTTAAATAGCTTAATATGGACACACGGTAAGGTGAAATTATTGTTATCATCATCATCATCATTTTTGCCTTAACACTGCTTAATGCCCTTTTATAGGATCATTTCTGATTCCAATGATACTTCTGATAGGGCCCATGGATTTCAGTTAAAGAAGCAAAGCCACAGACCAATTCAGCCCTAGAGTGAGACACTTCATGTTTCTCTCAAAAAATTCAAATTATAATTCCAAGAAACCATTCGTCCTTTTTTTGCTAACAGGCTTCTGACCACAATTTTATAAAATGTCTTTTTTCCATGAACAAAGCCAAACACAATATCTTGTGCATCTGATTATAAGCCGAATAGCAGCTATCTGAGCAATGCCGTATCACAGGCAATAATGGCAGTAATTACTAACCACCCCTCAAAAAAATCATGAAAGAAAAACATGTGGTATCTATCAATGTAAAAAAAAATGAAAAGAAGCAAACAAGTCTGCTCCTTCAACTTTATGGGATGACATCTAACTTACAGTTCAGTAGCATTACATCTATTCTATAAGTACTTCCTAGGTGCTCACTATGTTTAGAACATGGTAGCCACCCCAATCAATTTCTTGTTCATTTGAATTCCCTAATATTGTGCTAAGTATAACAGATACAAAATAAATTTAAAACATGGTCTCTTATCTTAACCTTAAAAACCTAATCTGAAGCATATTGTGTTAAAGAATAAAATATAGCAAGTTCTTCAACTAGATGATAAGGCTTAGTAAAGACAAAAGCAAATATTAATGTCAGATACATTTATTCTCTGTGGTATTAGACACTGATCACATTTCAAGATGCATTTGAGTGGTCTAAAAATTTCATGGTATAGTATGGGTGATGGTAATCTTTACAAGACAAAAAAAAGTTATTTTATGGCATCCAAATATAAACATTCCCATTCCCAAGGTTCCCAAATTGTCTGGGAAATATCCCACCTGCACCATTCCTGGAGATAATCTCTTCAGGAGATATTAACTCCAAAGGCAGGCACCTGTATTTCTGGAAGGCAGCACCTGGAGGGCCTCGAGTGCCCACCAGCTTCTGAATTCTCTGACCTGAGGAACCCCTGGCTTGTCTGACTAGATGTCACACTGGGACTCGACTAGTGTGGCATGGTGTGCATTTGATCCTGCCAGTTTTGACTGCCCTGTTGTTAGGGAGACAAAACGGACTGGGGCCACAATTACTGAACTAATTTGATTTGATAGCCCAAGGAGATAAACCTCAAAATTCAAAGTTTGTTATACACATAAACATAACCCAAATTTATACCAAAAACAAAGCCAAAAAGAAAACTGCTACCCAAAAAAGTAATGATAAAGACATAATCTGTTATCCAAAAACATAGTTTTGGATTTAGACCAGGAAGAACGCCTAACATTTGATCCAATGCTATTCTGCATCAGGCTTTTGAGTGAAAACAAAATATGTACACACATTAATATCATCTCCATGAAGATTTTTTTAAATCAGCATTTTATAAGGAATCAGGATAAGATTAGCATAACAAAGATTACTCCCAGACTTTAAATAAACTGTCAAAATTATGTGAAGAAGCAAAAATAGAATACAAATGAAAAGCTAACCTATAGCATTTTTTAAAAGTAATTTCAGTCAAAATGATAGAACTCTGATAAAGGCAATCCAAGATGGTGGAGAAGAGAGCAGCAAGCTGCACTCTTCCGCCAGAAACTGGGAAATTGAACATGGCAACTGCAAAGATATGGAACACATGGAACCAAGTGTTGAAGAGGATCCTTAACACAAAACCAAACAAAAATAAAATGCTAGAAAGAAAAACTAACCAACTGAATAAGCTCATCAAGATAAACAGATGCCTAGCCAGCATCAAAAAAATCACATGCCATACTAAGAAACATAAAGTTATAGCCCAGTCTAATGAACAAACTAAGAAGGAGGAGACATACAAGGTGGAACAACTAATTCAAGATGTCCAAACAAATATCCTTAATCAACTCAATGAAATGATGGAAGAGATAAAAGATGCCAAGAACACACTGAGGGAACATACAGACGAAACCGAAAACATACATAATAAAATAACAGATATTATGGTGATAAAAGGCACAGTGAAAGAAATTAAAAAATACACTAGAAGTGAATAACAGTAGATTTGAACAGGAAGAGGAAAAAATTAGTGACATCAAAGATTGTACATCCAAAATTGCAGAGATAGAACAGATAGACAAAAAATGGAAAAAAAATCATTAGGGACTCAGGGAATTGAATGACAACACAAAACACAAAACCAAACGTATTACAGGTAACCCAGAGGGAGAAGAGAAGGGAAAAGGGTCAGAAGAAGTGTCTGAGGAAATAATGGGTCCCCACACAGTGGAAGTCTCAGCTTTAGCTTTCTCTCCTATGAACAGCACAAGCAGCTGTGTGAGGCCATGTTCATCCATGGAGTCAACATATACACACACCTACTGTCTTCCCTGCACCATGATAGCTAAGCCTCCCACTCCCCAACATCTACCCTGAAGCTTAACCCCCACCAGTACCACAGACTCCCTGATTCCCCTGTCCAACAGTAAATCTTTGTGTGCAGAAAAAAAGGTCAGGAAAAAAAGGAGAGTTAAAAATATTCACAGATAAACAGAAATCAAGAGATATTGTTAACAAGAGTCCTGCCCTTCAAGAAATACTAAAGGGAGTTCTGCAAGTTGAAAGGAAAAAAAACAGGAGAGAGAGGGTTGGAGGAGAGCATAGACAGAAAGATTATTAGTATCAGTAACTGAAAGGACAAAAAGAGAAATAAAATATGACATATATATCACTAAAGAAAAAATGGCTAAAGTACTGCCTTTAAAGTAATAACATTTAATGTTAATGGATTAACTCTCCAATAAAAAGATACAGATTGGCAGAATGGATAAGGAAATATCCATTCTGCTTGTATGTTGTCTTCAAAAAACTCACCTTAGACCCACAAACAGATTGCAAGTGAAAGGTTAGAAAACAATTTTACTGACCTATATGTTGTTCACAAGAAACTCACCTTACACCCACAAACAGATTGCAAGAGAAATGTTAGAAAAAATGATTTTATATGCAAACAGTAACCAAAAAAGGGCAGGGGTAGCTATACTAATATCAGACAAAATAGACTTTAAATGCTAAACTGTTGTAGCAGACAAGGAAGGACACTATATATTAACAAAAGGGGTAATCTATGAAGAAGAAAGAACAACATAAATATTTATGCATCTAACCAGGGAGCTCCAAAATATGTGAGGCAAATACTTGGAAAACTAAGGGGAGAAAGAGACACCCCTACAATCACAGTGGGAGACTTCAATACACCATTAGACAGAACATCTCAACAGAGGCTCAATAAAGAAACAAGAGACCATGAATAATACATCAGAGGAACTAGGACTAATGGACTTATACATAATATTACACCCCAAAAGAGCAGGATATATATATATTTTTTTAATTTATATATTCCCTCCCCCCTTGCTGCTTGTGCTCGCTGTGTTCATTTTTGCTTTGTGTTTTTCCGTGTCCGCTTATCTCCCCCTGCTGCATCAGCTCACCACGTGGCAGCTTGCCTTCACCAGGAGGCCCCAGGAACCGAACCCGGAGCCTCCCATGTGGTAAACCAGAGCCCAACCAATTGAGCCACAGCCGGTTCCCTTAGATGCTTATAGATCATTCTCCAGGATAGAACACATGCTAGGTCATAGGACAAGTTTCAACACATTTAGAAAGATTGAAATTATAACAAGAACATTCTCTGACCACAACAGAATGAAGCTGGAAATAAAAAAAAGAATGGAGAACTGGAATACGGACAAATATATGGCAGTTAAACAACAAACTCTTAAACAATCAGTGGGTCAAGGAGGAAATTGCCAGAGAAATCAGTAACTACCTTGAAGAGAATGAAAATGAGAACACAACATATCAAAAGGCAGCTAAATCAGCGTGAGGGAAATTTATACACTAAATGCCTACATTACAAAAGAAGGAGCTAAAATCAAAGACCTGACTGCACACCTGGAGGAACTAGAAAAAGAACAACAAACTAATCCCAAAGCAAGCAGAAGGAAGGAAATGTCAAAGATTAGAGCAGAATTAAATGAAATTAGAAAGAATTAATAAAACCAGAAGCTGGTTCTTAGAGAAGATTGGTAAAATTGACAAACCCTTAGCCAGACTAATAAAGGAAAAAGCAGAGTAGATGCAATAAATAAAATCAGAAATGAGAGAGGAGATATCACTACTCACCCCACAGAAATAAAGTATAAGAGGATACTTTGAAAGTTGTATGCCAACAAGATGGACAATTTAGATAAGATGGATTATTTTCTAGAAACAAAAGATCAACCAACATTGACAAAAGAAGAAACAGAAGACTACAACAGACCAATCACAAGCAGTGAGATTGAATTAGTCATTAAAAAAACCTCCCAACCAAGAAAACCCCAGGACCGGATGGCTTCACAGGTGAATTCAACCAAGCATTCTGGAAAGAATTAATACCAATCCTGCTTAAACTCTTCCAAAAATTGAAGAGGAGGGAATATTACCTAATCATTCTACGATGCCAAAATCACCATAATATCAAAGCCACATAAAGATGCCACCAAAAAAAGTAAACTACAGACCAATCTCTATAATGAACTTAGATGCAAAAAATCCTCAATAAAATACTTGCTAATTGAATGCAAGAACACATTTTACAAATTATATACCATGATCAAGTGGATTTTATTCCGGGTATGCAAGAATGGTTCATAATAAGAAAATTAATTAATGTAATACACCACATTGACAGATCAAAGGAAAAAATCACATGATCATCTCTATCAACACATAAAAGAATGCAGAAAAGGCATTTGACAAAATACAACATCCTTTCTTGATAAGAACACTTCAAAAGATAGGAATAGAAGGAAACTTCCTCAACATAATAAAGGGCACATAGGAAAACACACAGCTACTCACAACGAAAAGCTTAAAACTTTTACTCTAAGATCTGGAACAAGATAAGGATGCTCACTGTCAACTCTTTTATTTAATATTGTATTCAAATTTCTTGCATGAGCACTTAGGCAAGAAAAGAAATAAAAAGCATCCAAATTAGAAAGGAAGAAGTAAAACTTTCACAATTTGCAGATTACATGATCCCATACATAGAAAGTTCCAAAAAATCTACAACAAAGCTTCTAGAGCTGATAAACAAGTCCGGTAAAGTGGCAGGATATAAGATCAACATGAAAAAATCAGTAGCATTTCTGTGCACTAATAATGAGCAAACTGAGGAGGAAATCAAGACAAAAAATTCCATCTACATTATCAACTAAAAGAATCAAATATCTAGGAATATACTTAACTAGGGATATAAAGGACTTGTACACAAAAAACTACAAGATATTGCTAAATGAAATCAAAGAAGACCTAAATAAATAGAATATTTAATGTTCATGAATTGGAAGAATAAATATGATATAATGTCTGTCCTACCCAAATTGATCTACAGATTCAATGCAATACCAACAAAAGTTCCAACAGCATTTTTTACTGAAATGGAAAACCAATTATCAAATTTCTTTGGAAAGGTAAGGGGCCCAAAGTAGCCAAAAACATCTTTAAAAAGAAAATGAAATGGGAGGAATCACGCTACCTGGATTTAAAGCATACTACAAAGCTACAGTGGTCAAAACTGCATGGTATTGGCACAAGGACAGATAATCTGACCAATGGAACCAAACTGAAAGTTCAGATATAGACATGCATATACACAGGCAACTGATATTTGACAAGGCCACCAAGCCCACTCAACTAGAAGAGAATAATCTGTTCAACAAATGGTGCTGGGAGAACTGGATATCCATATGCAAAAGAATGAAAGAGGATCACCATCTCATGCCCTACACAAAAATTAACTCAAGATGGATGAAAGACCTAAATATAAGAGACAAGACCATAAAGCTCCTAGAATATAATGTAGGGAAGCATCTACAAGATCTTGTAGTAGGAAATGTTTTCATAAACTTTACACCCAAAGTATGAACAATGAAAGAAACAATAGATAAATAGGACCTCCTCAAAATAAAAAAAACTTTTGGGCTCCAAAGGAGTTTGTCAAGAAGGTGAAAAGGCAGCCTATTCAATGGGGGAAAATATTTGGAAACAACTTATCCAATAAGGGTCTAATATTTAGCATATATAAAGAAATATTACACCTCAAAAATAAAAAGACAAACAACCCATTCTATAAATGAGCAAGAGATTTGAATAGCTACTTTTCTAAGAGGAAATACAAATGGCTAAACAAGCACATGAAAAGATGCTCAACATCATTAGCTATTAGGGAAATGCAAATCAAAACTACAATGATATATCATCTTAAAGCTATTAGGCTGCCTGCTATTAAAAAA
>PVKH010037771.1:0-11414 GCA_004027955.1 Chaetophractus vellerosus | reverse complement strand
GCGAAACACGGAGCTGTGCTGCCTGCAAAACACGGAGCGGAGCCGCCCGTGAAATGGAATGGAGCCACCCATGAGCGGGGCGAGCTGCCTGTGCAGAGAGCTGACTCGGCACGTCGCAGCAAAAACGGGAGGAGACAAGAAGCAGACATAGAAGAACACAGAAGAATGGACACACAGCAAGAGCAAGCAGAAGGGGGGGGATATGTAACAACAACAACAACAACAACAAAAAATAGATGGTAAAGAAATTTTAGGCAAAAGAAAAAAAATTTAGGCAAGTATAAACTTGTGGAGATGGAGTTATTCTTCCTTATTGGGGTGGGCGGTACTTCTCTTTGCCCTGAAATTCAGGTAAATCTATAAAGAGCTTAGGCAATCTAGTGTACTAGACTGACCTTGAGACAACTCCGTTTTACTGTTCTGTGCTAGGTCTCCCAGGTGCTGGAAGCTGTGAGGAGATGGCACTCACTCTTATAAGATTATTCCTGACAATGTATCTTTCACCATCTCTCCCTAAAGTACAATATGGGACTTAAGCTATGTTCTCATATTTTTCAGTGCCTGCACCTAACCCAACTTGCAAACTCGAATCTATCTGGATCATAATTTCTGCTGTTTCCAATTCTCCAGAATCTCAAGGTGGGTGGGCATTACTACTTATTAAAAGACACTTCAGATATGTCTGTTTTACTATGAGAAAGTGGTTCATGAGGAAACAACAAAGAATTTGTCCCCTCTGGGTTATAGGACAAAGGTTGGGGAGGGGGTGTAAGAGGGGATGGGTGAGCTGGGGATAGGTTGTGTACAAGGAAATTCAAGGTGTTGCTTATTATGATCTAGACTTTTTTTCTTAAAGTGGATATGTTTTCCAATATGTATACTATGATCACTCAGTTATTCATCTGCTAGATGTGAGGGAGATACAAACCTAAGTAATGCAAACCTGGCCTTGCATACAAAGCGTAAGAGGATATTCATAAACAAATGTGTACAACCCAATGCCAGGAGTGCTGCTGGAGGGGTAGGAGCCGGGTACCAGGGCAGCACAGAGGAAAAGTGCCTGGGAGCTCTGAGTAGGGGTCCAGGAAGAGATGACATTTAATCTACATATTGAAAGAAGAGTAGGAGTTTGCCAAGTGATTGGGAGTATTCCAGACAGAGGAAGGACATGTGAGGGGTGGCAACAGTGCAGGTCTGCAATGAGGTGGTTCAGCACAGCTGCCGCAAACACAAGCTGGTGGGGCTGGGGGAGATACAGGTGCGAGGGGGGGCGGTGAGCAGAGGCCTGGACAGAGGCCTTGTCCACCAAGGAGTCTGGACTTAGAAAGGGGTTTTAAATACCACGCTAGTTAAGAATGCTGTTAAGTACACACAAGGAAAAACGTTAATACTGCTTATAAAAGGGGAGAAAGTTGAAAGCTTTGGTCTGGCTTTGTGAAAGTAATAATACTTTTAACAGTCACGTGATTTGCGTGTTATACATAATGATCCAGCAGAGAAAGGATTGAGCACACCATTAAACTTGTCAAATTTTTCCATACGTTTTAAAATAAAAAGCTTCATGCAACTATAGCCAGGCTTTGTATTTACTCCTCATGTAAAATGATGTTCTTATATAGAATGCAAAAAAAAAAAATGTAATAAAGTATACTGCCTGGATGAAGACAAATAAAAGTAGGCATTAAACTAGCTGGTCTCATGCAGGCAGCTCTGACTCATTTGTTCTAAGAAGCCTGTGTGAATGAGGTGCATGTGTGTGTGTGTGGGGGGGGGTGGGGGGGGTGTTGATGCAACCAAACTTATGTAGAGGAGCTTTGTCCCCAGATGATTCATTAATTGAAAGATCACTGTATCTTGCTATATTAGTTGTCCTAATTGAACAGATAAGAAACCACTGTCAGGGAATTCATTTTTCTTTCCTAATATTGTTCTCTTGCCACTAGGGTAATTAATGGAGAAGGAAGAACTATTGCAACGATGATAAGAGTAACACCGGAAAACACCTATCTTCAGTGGAAGAACTTCTGAAGTGATTTTTTTGTTTGTACATTTGTTTGTTTCACCTAATACTGTATGAGTAAAGTTAGTAAGGGAAGAGCAGCGTGTGTGTCCTGACATTAGAAGGGACATCTAGGGGTTACTGAATCCAGTCTTCTCTTTCAGGAGGACCGCCTGTACATCATTTAGGACCAAGAGGAAGGTGTCTATCCTACGTCTGAGATTGTCTACAGAAGGGAGTTCTGGTATTCCTTCAGTACCAGTCCCCACAGTACAGTGGTTTACAATTTTACTACCTGGTAGTGCACCTTAGTGAAACCACTAACCTTACTGACTTCTTAGTGGATGTACGACATTAATTGAGGAAAAAGAGGGTTGTCCAAATCGTCAGATATAGCCTCAGAAAGGCCTCTACATATACATTATAATTACTATTAGTAATAAGTATTAACTTGCATGTTTTAGGGAATCAAAGTATTCATCAGCACCCACTACAAGCCATAAGAAGGTATTTCCAGGAAATAAATATTCAGAAAACTATATGAATAACAATAGCTTCAAAACAATCTTACATTTAAAAATTCTTATTAGCCTAAGACTCGCTGTTGTAATGGGCCTGCACTTCCACCTTATTCATTATATGAAACACTGCACTATGGGAAGAAAGGAAATACTGAGGGTGCCAAATACTTAGTTCACAGGATCCATAGTTCCAGCTTTTCTAAGTCTTCATCCCACCAGTATTCCTCTGATTAGAATTCATCTGTTCTATGTGCGTGGCCAGCATCACCTACTTGCAGACCAAACTGATTAGAAATCCCAACCTTGCATGGGGCGGGATAGCAAAGATCATCTTAAATGTATACTTCAGGAACACTGTCCTTAATGCCAACTACAGTTGAGATACTTATAGACAAGATTTTTTTGGTTGTCATTATTAGAAATTATTTGAAAGAATAGCAGGGGAAATAAGACAGCCTGAAGTGAGGATGTGCTCCATCTCGAATGACCAGAGGGGGCCTAAATCATTCTTGTGCTTAAACAAAAAAGCAACCCAAAGCAATCCAGGGAACAACTATTGCAATCCTTGCTTTGGTCCTTGCAATGATACTGGAGCTTCTCAACTGAAAGAGTACCAAACTTTCAGAAAGGCATTATGTGTTTATGAAGGGGTCAATATCACACAAGTTCCTCACACGTGCAAGAGCATAATAAAACAATTTGACTTTCAGATTTTCATTCCCACCCATATAGACAAAGATAGGGGATACCAATTTGCTTGTCTTTCAGTCTTAGATACAAGCACAACAACTGGATTTATACTTTTACAGCGGATAGGTAAAGAATCAGTGGAATGGACGTCACATTGGTTTGGAGAGCAGAATTCAGAGAAGACAATCAAAACACTTCTGGCAAGGGAACTGACAAGAAAGGAACACCGCAAGGTCATTATGATGCACAGGTGGTTTGCTATCCACCTAAATAGAGATGTTGATTCTCTTAAGGAAGGGAGCCATCTCTAGGAGGACGTGGAGAAGGGGCTCATGTGGTGTGCAATAATGAGCAGAGTACTAAGAGGAGTCACAAGCAATCAAAACAGAGAAGGGGAGCCAGAAAAGAGATGCTGACTTGGGGATGATCATCAATAATGCACTAAGGAATAAAAATCAGAAGAATGTCTGACAGCAGAGAAAAGGGCAAACAAGGCTGTGGGCTGTTTGTGCAGCCTCAGACAGAACAAGCCAGCACTGCATATTCTGATGCTCTTTAAGGAAAGATCTCATTAACTCTGGGCAAATCTGGCTTTCCCTTCCCATCAGAAGAAATCAAACAGAAAGCTGCAAGTTACAACTGAAGTCGATTCATGGTTCAAAAGACAGGGCACAATGGAAGACAATGACAACCCCAGTCCCATTATAGTTTCACTACAAAACTGACGCCGTTCCTTCCCCTTTTTTGGGCTTATAATCCTACATTTTTAGGGTGTTAAGAAGAGGATTAGCAGACTTAGATCAGTCAACTGTGAGAAGAGTGAGAACATACATCCTCCTCAGCCCTTTTACTCTGTGATAGTATCACTCCTCTTCACAGAAACCTTTATTTAGGAAAGTTAGCTATGAAAGGCCACCGAGTATTCATGAGAAAAACAGAGATATGCTAATTATCAGATAAGAGAGACGTAACAGTTCTATTTTTTCAGTGATGTATTCTGTTCACGGCTGTCCAATCATTTAATAAAACAAATCATTAAGAGAAGATCCCTGAAACTCTAATCAGATCCTGAGAAAGGCACAGCAAAGTAACCCAGCTGGCTGAAATCCAGGTGTTTTCACAGAGGCCATTCTGCACTGAGCCAAAAGCCCAGTCCTGCACGAAGCTACCCAAGGAACACTGACATCTCCAAGTAATTCCCCCAACAGGCACGTTTTTCTGTGCTCTCTTAATGTGATTTTAATTTCATTGCTTGTTAATGACCACTTGTTGAGCAATTCCCTGAGATAATAGTTTCTCATTTTGACTTTGAGAAATGCTGCCAATTGGAATAATGAAATATTTAGTACAGAATAAATAAAATTATAATTAATGATAACTTATAGTTCTTGAGACTTACTGTGAACTGCTTTAAGTGCTCTATGTTTCAATTCTTTTAATCCTACAGGCACCCTATGAGGCTGGAACTAATATCTGTCCCATTCTACAGAAGAAATTGAGGCAGAGAGAGCTGAAAAACATGCTCAAGGTTACACAGCTAGTAGTAGCTGAGGCAGGATTTGAATGCAGGGAGTTTGGCTCTGCAGTGCTTGACTATGTAACTGCATGCCTGCTGCCTCTCAGACATCTACCTTTTTAGAAGAGATTCTTACTGTTTTAAGGCACATCCTGAAAACGAAAATGAGCACTACTTATGCCCCTTATGTATGGGGTCCTCTCCTCTACATCAAAGAGCAAGTATCAGTGTGGCTTCCAGCTCTTCTAAGAGTGGATTTGCCCCTGCAAAGCACTCACAAGGTCCCTTGGGGGACCCAAATAGTGAACCAAGAGAGGGAGTGAAACACACATCAAAAAGCCCTCCACATTCTCCAGCATGACCCTTTAAAAAGAACTAAGGTTACTACTTCCCAACATAAAATACCATCAGCTTTTAGATCTTAGTGATTTTTAGCCAAAAATTTGACAGCTGGGCCCAGTTAAAGCTATAGAAAAGGAAAGCCGCTTTGAGGATTATTTTGTTGCCAATGCTTCTAAATCTTTTCTCCTGCTTCATCTTGTTAATATGAGGGGAAAAAATGTTAGTGGAATAGAGGACAGTGATAGAGCTGACTTAGTCTACAGCAAATTGCAACTTTAGAAATTTACAGGTAAAATTCCTGAGATACCGTGAGTGTGATGGTTAGGCTAATGTGTCAAGTGGGCCAGGTAATTGTGTCCAGGTGTTTGGTCCAGCAAGCACTGGGCTAATTGTAATACAAGAATATTTATGGACTTTGGTCACTAGTGAGTTTACTGGCTGATTACATCTGCATCAATTCAGGAGATTGCTGTCAGCAATGGGTGATGCTTTTATCCAAACAGCTGAATACCTTAAAAGGGAAGTGATTTCAACATTCAGAGAGAATTTCCCAGCTCATCTTTGGATAGCCAGCTTCTCCCAGAAACTCATCAAGGACCTTCACTGGACTTTCATAGGAGGCCCTGGTTTGCAGCCTGCCTGCAGAACCTGGACTTGAGCATCCCCATGGTCACGTGAGAGCCTCTTAAAGAATCTCGTATTATTGACAGATATCTTCTGTTGATTCTGTTTCCCTAGAGAACCCTAGCTAATACAATGGGTATGTTTAAAATCGCCTAAAGTGACTGTATATTGGCTATATTCTGAACATGCTTCTTGAAGACATACAAAGCCAAAAGGGGGTGAGAAGATGGGCAGCTTAACTGCTTGCTTATGGGCCAGGTTTTATGTGAAGGGCAGCTTCACAACGACAGATACTGAGCGCTAGGTGGCCTTCAGCATTAACCAAGAGCAGAAACGGTGTAGCAAACGTCCTCCCTCCCCCCATCCTCAGATGGAATGCTCAGCCCCCATAGGCCAAGGGTGAGCGAAAATTCCAGATGACATCTCTTGCTCTTGCTTTTCTTAATACCAATGTCGCTTAATTGGTACAGCTGAAAGACTGGGCCAGGGAAGGGATGAGGTATGTGATCCACGTACCATCATTCATCAGCTGCTTCCGGGCTTCAAACCTGACCTGTGGTCTTCAGAAGGAGCCATCACCTGGATCACCTTCTCAGCAACAAAGCTACTCATCCCCCGAAACAAGAAATCATAAAGTTGTGGTGAATGTGGGACTGTACCTCAGGTTTCCAAAAGTTGAACGCCTGGTAATAACATCAGGGAGCAGATCCATGAAGTGAACTGTCATGTAAATTACCTTCACTAAATGGCTATTCTCTGGTGGCAGCCCCTCTGCTACCCAACACGTCTCCATTCACTGTCCCCAAAGAACCGGTACTATGTGGTTCAGGGAATTCATTTGATTTTTATGCAAGACAGAAAAACAAAATCTGATGTTAAATATTCAGCCAATGCCAGAAAATAGGTGGTGAATTTGACAGCTGATAGGTCCCTGGTGAAGATGGCAAAGAGAGTGGGTTATGGACTTAGTGGGGCTGAGCTGAAGGCTTGGGCTCAATGTACAGAATAATTATTTGAGACATTTAAAAAGACTATTAAGGCTTGTACATTTTCATCCCTAGTTACACATCCAGAAACAGATGTTTTTCTAGAAAAGTACAAACGATGAATCCAATTAAGTGTTATTTACATCATGTACATTACAGAAAGGAAATTTTTTAAGTTGCAGGAAATTCTGAACTAAAAAAAGAAAATATATCAATCACCCTTTAGAAGTACAGCTAAATAAATGCTGTGAAGCAGCAAAAAAAATCATTATCAGATTGTCCAACCAGATGCAAAAGACAACTTATTTACAAACACTGTGTTGGCAGATTAAAATTTCTAGTTGCCATTAGAACAGAATTTAACTGGAGCTATAACACAAGATCTAAATGGAAAGAACCACCAGTAGGTTGAAAGATTAAGAACAAACCAGGGGCCCGGCTAGATAGCTCAGTGGATAAAGAGCGCGCTGGGATACCACATGGGAGGCCCTGGGTTCGGTTCCCGGGGACCTCTCCTAGCGGGCAGACCGCCTTGAGAATGGCAAGCCGCCATGGGCAGGCCAGAGCCGCCGTGGGCAGGGCAAAAAGCTGCCATGGACAGGGCAAAAGCCGCCACAGGCAGGGCATGTCACCCGCGAATGGAGCACAGCCAGCCACCCGCAAACTGAGAGCCGGCCGTGAATGGAAGCAGAAGCCGCCCACAAGCGGGGAAAGCCGCGCCTGCGCAGTGACCAAGTCTCGGCGCGTCCCCGCAACAGGGGGGAAGGGGAGATATGTAATAAAATAAATAAATCTTAAAAAAAAAAAAAAAGAACAAACCAGGAATATGGATAAAAACCAACCAGTGGTCATTAGAAAAAAAAAAAAATCCTCACCCAGCAGATATTTCAATAAGGTAAGAATGCAGTTAATGACAAAGTAAAAGATTTCAATTATATTTCCTCACCAATCCACCTTATCAAAGATACAGTTGCCTGAGAGGACAAAAGAGAAGCAGAGAAGACTGCAGTGGCCTGGCACTCGATGTACAGGCTATCATAAGACAAATGAGGGGCCCTGTACACAACCAAATGGCATTTTGGCAAGATTATGCAGAGGATTTATTTCTGGCTGGAAGGTCAGTCAAATATATATATTTCCCATTTCCAAAGAGTTAATCTACCATAGGCTCACAATGCGCTGTCCAAACATACATCCAATCCTTAGTTTAACAGAAGCTGAAATTTGGCACAGCTCTGGGCGAGATATTGGCACTAGGCTTTTAATGAGAAATGGTGAGATAAAAATGATGAATTCATTCTTGCCCAGACAATGTAGTAAAAAACGATTGCACATCCAGTTTCTCGTTTCCGAGACATAATTCTGGAAGATAGAAACCTATGGAATGCCCATTCCTGCTTAGTCCATAAATCTGAAAAGAACAGTTCAAATGCAGGCCCGAACTTTTGCTGCTAATATATGCCAGCAATTTGACTGACACCAACAGAACTTGACAGCAAAAGAAACCCATGCATTTTTACAATATGTATAATGGTGAGTTTTAAGCTAACTTGATCATTCATTCATTCAACAAAGATTTACTGAGTGCCTACTAAATGCCAGTCATTCTTCTAGTGTCCTGGCATTACATCAGTCAACAAAAGAGACAAAATCCCTGCATGCATAGACCTTAGTCTAGTGATAAACGAACTCTTTCCCAACAAAGCCACTGAAGACCAGGATATTCTAGAAAGGACATTTTTCCAGGCACTTCATAGACACAGTGCTCAGAGCCCAAAGTGGCAGTTCCCGTACGAGGAACCTGGACCACAATGGATGCCAAGGTGAAATGCTGCAGAGTAACTAGTTTCAATTTTAAGAACAACCCAGATCACCTAGCTAGGCAAAAGAGCCAATGCTTGCTATATGGTAATGCTTAGCAGTTACAAACACTTTTCAAAACTTACTAGTCTGCAAAATCCTATTAATCATAAAAATTAGTTATAATGGCCAATGAAATTCCTAAGAGAACACAAGTGTCTCTTCCGACTTAATACATTTCCTCAACGTACACACTTCCCCAACAATGGAATTTGCCAAGATAAACATCCAAATCAGACTAGGAAAACTAAGTCAAGAAAAGAACATCACTTGAAACTTGATGCCTGCACTGTGACTGTCATGGGTGTTGGGATACTGGGCAGCAGCCTGGCCATCTGGAAGGGAGGTGGCTGGTGACCTAAGGAGCAGAGGTCTGCCTGAAAGGTCAAGGGATGTGGGGGAGAGTCTTAAAACAAGTATGAAATACTCTCATAGGTGGTGGAGAGAAGTCTTAGAGTTAGGTCAAAATGATAATACTCAAGAGCAATAAGCAGACGCTAGGATGATACTATGATCATCTCTGAGCAAGACTGCAATGTGTTGCTACTACTGCTTTTATTATCTAGTCATATGAATATGGAATGTATGCTAATGCTGCCATTTTAAATTTTGGGAGGGAAACACTTTTTTATTGAGTTTAACAGTAATGAGCACTTTCATTAAAGTATTAATAAATGACCATATAGGAGACTGTCAGTTGGCAGGAATGACCCTCACAGTGGCATTCTTAGAGAGCTCCTGCTGGCAGCCAAGCTGGGACAGATCATGAGCCTGGTTCTGTGAGAACTGTGTGCCTCTTCAGCTACGATCAACCGTCTGGATAAAAGAAATTCCCTCACCCTTCTGGAAAACAATTTAGGACTTAATGTTCTAATGGCCTATTATTAAAATTTTCCCAAAACTGACCACTTAGGAGTGCACTGAATTCTTCTGGGCCAAGCTCTTGTCTAAGGGTTCTAGCGATTTCTAATGAGTTCCAAGGGAGTTGGGAATCTTAAAACATGCTGCAGAGATTTCCATCTATAGCCTGAACAAAGAAGGAACAGTCACACTTGTTTACTGCTTAGAAAAATATTCTTATCCTACCTTTACCTAGGTTTGCGTAGATGACTAGCTCTGTATGTAGGAAGAACACTAGGTACCCTCTACAGGGTCAGAAACACCAAGGTCTTCAGCGGGCAGAGAGATCATGTAAATGAGTTAGAGGAAAGGAGAAGAATTTCTGCCATACAGGATTTTAGGCCCAGGGTTTTAATATCTTCTGATTTTGCAAAGATAAGTCAGAAGTGGATTCTTATGTGAACGTTCCCCTTTTTTAAATGTTGGCAGCTAATTTAAAAATTTCAAAACAACATCCAAGCCAAACAAAATACAACTGCACGCAAAGTCCAGTGCTTGGGCCACGAGGTTTCAACCTCTGCACTATAGAAACCACCCGAGGACACTGTTAGGAACTGGAGTCAGAGCAGAAAAAGGATGTGGAGTGGAATATTGACTACAACGTGGTTTGGAGGCTTTGCGGTAAAAACTTGAAGCACAACAGATTTCAATTTTGGTATGCCAACAGAGGAAAAGAATCCCACAGGCATAGAGACACTCAATTAGGATTGCCTAGGTTCATTTCCTCAAGAACTGTGATTAAATTAAGACTTGAGATGAAAAATGTGGTCTGAAGTAATTTTAAAAGTCAGTTTTTCACAGTTTGGGATTCATTTTTTTAAACATATCCAAAGAAAAGAAGTCAAGGATTAAAGCCAGGGAAAAACCTGTAATATATAATTAAGGTTGGATTTTTACACAATGAATGTACTTAAGAAAATGGAACAAAACAACAAAAGCAGCAAGGAATCACCAAGTACATATCAACTATAAAAGAGGGTTTGTCTATTTATTAAATATAAATCTACGTAGCTTGCAGAATCAAAAAGACAAGACATAAACAAACTACAATTTGCTCTCCTGTCAAATATGAGACACTCACTGATGAAATATAAGCCCCCATAAAGGCACATTTTGGTTGTTCCTCTTCTTTAATAGTCCCACTTTTGAAAATGTGCTGCAAATAGCACATTTCAAGAGCACATTTGAAAGATCTGTTAAACTACATGACATAGTAAATTTTCTGAGGAATAAGAGGGTGGTCTATACCTAGAATGAGCAATTTATGTAGGACAATTTAAAAAAAGAAATAACAGGAGTGGGTCTAGCTCAATTGGTTGAGTGCCTGCTTCCCATGTACGAGGTCCTAGGTTCAATCCCCAGTCTTTAAAAAAAAAAAAGACTATTTAATAAGAATATTATGGGGCCTGAAGTGAATACTGTGGCTGCCGCCATACAATCTATTCATGGTGATCTCACCACCCCTAACTGGGACTGTTTAGGAATGGAAATAAGACAGGAATGATCCAATGACAGAAGAGAAGAGGCTGATCAGGGGCTTTTAAGGAAGAAATTCTCTTGATCCTTACTAGGACCATGAAAAGCCAGCCTCACTCCTGGCCAGATACGAATTAGGAAACACGTAAGCACTGCCTGCCACTGACAGCCTCTAAGGACTATGAAGGGAACGGACCTCCCATGAAATCACAGCTGTGGAGAGCTGGGCTAAAGAGGGAATGACTCCAGGTCCAGACTGATGGTGCTGAGAATGCTAAACAACCCCTTTCTCTGGATTTCCAGTTAAAGAACCTAAAAGTCATTGTTTAAGCCATTTTTAATAGTTTTCTGTTGTATCTTAAACCATTCTAACTGAAGTGCACTTTCTCCTGCAAAATCGTTCATATTCTGCAAAATGTTAAGGGTTGATTTTTACCCAGTTTGGTTTTCTAGGATGCACTCACTGTGCTCAAGTAAAATCACTAGAAGAAAAGATTCCC
>PVKH010037770.1:0-11413 GCA_004027955.1 Chaetophractus vellerosus | reverse complement strand
CAGGGCAGATAGCCTCAGAGTTTGGTGCCTTACCAGTGGGCCCTAATTTGGAATCCTTGCTCCTGAGAGTGACAGTGTGACCGAAATATGTCTTCACTGCACATGATTCATCTGTCTCTTCTATTCAAACTTATATTTAATGCCAGAGTTTTGGGTTTACTTCCAGAGACCAGAGACTATGGGCTATCCATATGCCAACTGGGTCCAGAGGCTCAGTGGACCTGAAACTTCTACTTTGCAACTCAATGGACTCACCCAGGACACCTGGTGGGGAGATGATGATGGACAGCGGCTATCCTGGGGAATGGAGAGAGCCTACAGCTGCAGGCAGGAAAATCTCTTCCATCGTATCCACAGGATATAAGCCCCCTCTCACTTTGTGGTGGAGGGGACATCAGCATCCTAGACTCCTCGGGATTGGGGGAAGAGCTATGGACTAGAGTGGACTTGTTGGTGTCCTTTTATAGACTTGTGATTCATGCAATGAAAGAAATTACAAAATTATGTGGAGTTGGGGGCCACTGGGTGCTTTGGGGTCAGGGAGAGGGAAGGGCAGTTGCAATACGGGGGCTTTTTTGGGACTTGGGGATTGTCCTGGGTGACGTTGCAATGGAGGATATAGGCCATTTTATATCATCATGTATCATGCAGAACTGTGTTGGAGAGAGGTGGTCTACAGTCTGAACTGTGGTCCATGCTTGGTGACAAAGCCCCAAAATGTGTATATCTATTGCAGGTGATATGCCACACTGATGAAGGATATATATGTGGGAGGTTGTGGGAGATGTGGGTGATGGGGCATATGGGTACCCCTTAAATTTCTGTGTAACATTTATGTAATCAATGTATCCTAAAAAATTGATTAAAAGTTTTGAAAGTTTTAAAAATTGTAAAAATAAAACAACTTATACTAAAAAATTAAAAATTAATAAACAAATAATTAATTAATTAAACTACAGACCATTACCTCATATGAATATAAATGCAAAAACACTCAACAAAATGCAAGCAAACTGAATCCAGCAGCATATTAAAAGAATTATATGCCATGATCAAGTGGATTTATCCCTGATATGCAATGGTGGTACAAAATAAGAAAATCAGTTAATGTAATATACCACATTAAGAGAATGAAAGGGGAGAAAACCACACAATCATCTCAATCAAAGGAGAAAAGATATTTGACAAAATCCAGCACTGCTTCTTGAAGACAACAGTTAGAACACTAGGAATAGTGTTCTTCAACATGATAAAGGGCATATATGAAAAGCTCAGAGTTAACATCCTACTTAATAGTCAAAGACTGAAAGTTTTCCCTCTGAGAACAGAAACAAAAGTGCCCACTGCCATCACTGTTAATCAACATTGTACTAGAAGCTATTGCTATAGTAATTACGCAAGAAAAAAAAAGAAATAAAAGCTATCTAAGTTGGAAAGGAAGAAGTAAGTCTTTCCCTGTTTACAGATGATATGACCCTATATACAGAAATTTCTAAAAAATCCACAAAGCTCCTGCAGCTAATAAATAAATTCAGCAAAGTGGCAGGGTATAAGATCAATACCCAAAAAATCAGTAGTGTTTCTATACACAAGCAACAAACAACTGGAAGAAGAAAGCAAGAAAAAAATTCCATATGAAATAGCAACTAAAATAATCAAATATCTAGGAACAATGTAACCAAGAATGTAAAGGATTTGTGACCAGAAAACTACAAAACATTACCAAAAGAAATCATAGAAGGACTAAATAAATGGAAGACCATTCCACATTCATGGACTAGAAGAATACATTGTTAAGATGTCAACTCTACTCAAAGCAATTTTTAGATTAAATGAAATCCCAATCAAAATTCCAATAACATTCTTTGCAAAAATGGAAAAGCCAATCATCAAATTTATATTATATGTAAGGGTAAGAGGTCCCAAATAGTTAAAGCCATCTTGAAAAAGAATGAGTTGTAGGACTCACACTTACCAATCTTAAAACTTAGTACAAAGCCAATGTAATCAAAACAGAATGGTACAGGGAAATGGATGTGGTGCAAGCAATTGGGCTCCCATCTACCATACAGGAGGTCCAGGGTTCAATTCCCGGGACCTCCTGGTGAAAGGCAATCTGGCCTGCACGGCATGCTAGCGCACACAGAAGTGCAGGCCCGCACAGAGAGCTGGCACAGCAAGATGATGCAACAAAAAGAAACCCAGAGAGACAATAAGAGATGCAGCAGACCAGGGAGCTGAGGTGGCGCAAGAGATTGAATGTCTCTCTCCCACTCCGGAAGGTCCCAAGATCGGTTCCTGGTGCCACCTAAAGGGAAGACAAGCAGACACAAAAGAACATACAGAGAGCAGACAGCAAACACAAAGACAGCAGGGTAAGGGGAGAGAAATAAATAAAACATAAATCTTAAAAAAAAAACAGAATGGTACTGGCATAAGGTCAGTCATATAGACCAATGGAATAGAATTGAAAGCTCAGAAATCAATCCTCACATCTATGGCCAAGTGATTTTTTTGATAAGAGGTTGAAGACCACTCAACTGGGAAAGAATAGTCTCTTCAGCAAATGGTGCTAGGAAAACTAGATCTTCATTTGACAAAAAAAATGACAAGCTCTACCTCATACCATATACAAAAATCAACTTAAAGTGGATCAAAGACCTAAATATAAGAGCTAGATCTATCAAACTTCTAGAAGAAAACATAGGAAGCATCCTCAGGACCTTGAGGTAGGTAGTGGTTTCTTAACTTTACACCCAAAGCACAAGCAATGAAAGAAAAAAAATACGTAAAAAGACCTCATCAAAATTAAAAACTTTTGTGCAAATGACTTTATCATGAAAGTAAAACAACCTACACAATGGGAGAGAATATTTGGAAACCACATATCCGATAATTTCCAAAATATATAAAGAAATCCTTCAGCTTAACAACTAAAAGGAAAACAACCCAATAGATTTGAATAGACATCTCTGTAAAGAAGATATACTAATGGCCAGGAAGCACATGCAAAGATATTCAACCTCATCAGCCATCAGAGAAATGCAAATCAGAACTGCAATGAGATACCATTTTGCACCCAATAGAAGGGCTGCTATTAAAAATGGAAAATAAGTGTTAGAGAGGATGCTGAGAAATAGGAACACTCATTCACTGCTGGTGATGATATAAAATTTTGCAGCCTCTGTGGAAGACAGTTTGGCAGGTTCCTCAGAAAACTAATCATAGAAATACCATTTGACCCAGCATTCCCACTACTTCTGTATATACCCACAAGAATGGGATGGATTTGAACAGATATTTGCACACCAGTGTTCACAGTGGCCTTATTCACAATTGCCAATCACCCAAGAGATGACTGGATAAACAAATGTGGTATATACATACAATGGAATATTACTCAGCTATAAAAAGGAATGAAGTTCTGATGCCTGCTACAACATGGATGAATCTTGCAGGCATATTGAATAAAATAAGCCAAACCAAAGGACAAAAATTCAATGATTTTACTGATATGAAATAATTATAATAAGCAAATTCATAAAGTCAGAAACTAGACCAGATTACCGGGACCAGGATGAAGGGTAGGAAATGGAGTTAA
Source organism: Chaetophractus vellerosus (assembly GCA_004027955.1). NCBI lineage: Eukaryota > Metazoa > Chordata > Mammalia > Cingulata > Chlamyphoridae > Chaetophractus > Chaetophractus vellerosus. The sequence continues at coordinate 7,812 of PVKH010037770.1, read as the reverse complement.
TGCTTAAGTGGGACAGAGTTTCTGTTTGGGGTGTTGGAAAAGTATTGGTAATAGATAGTGGTGATGTTAGCACAACATTGTGAATGTGGTTTACACCACTGAATTACATATTTCAAAGTGGTTAAAATGGAAATTTTAGTTTGTAAACATGTTACTAGAATAAAAATATTTTAAAAAACAGACTGTACAGTGAACCCTAATATAAAGCACAGACTATATTTAATAGTACAATTATAATAATATTGTTTTATAAGTTGTGACAAAGTTATCACAATAATGCAAAGTAAATAGGGATAACCATGAGGGAGGCGTATATGGGATCTCTATTTTCTGCCTGACTTCTCTGTAAATCTACAACTTCCCTAGTAAAAAGTAAAATAAAACAAAGGCATGATAAAATATATTTCTCCCATATGATGTACAGAATCATAATATAGTTAAGCTTATCTTGTTTATTTCATTATATGAATTTTGTACTGTGTCTTTGAATCTTCTTTTAAAACACTATTTTTAATGACTGAAGATCTCAATTACATTGCCATAACGAATTCAATAATTCTACTTTTGAATATTTAGGTGGTTTTCATTTTTTATTAATATTGATAAACTTTAAATTTTTATATTGAAAATATATGATTTTCATAGAATATAATCTTAGAAATAAGATTTCAGAAGAAAGGGTGGCATAAGAATCTGGATTAGCATTGCAAAACTTCATTTAGAAAAGTTTGTGCCAACTAATATTCTAGCAGGGTTTGAAAGTTTTCGTTTCCCTACAGCTTTCCCAGTGAAGTATCTGTACTTGCATATATTATGCCAGTTTTTCAAAATCAATATTTAACATAGCTATTCTCTTTTTACCCTTCTAAGCCATTTCTCCTCCAGACTTTCATGTTTCTGTAAAAAAGACCCCTGTTCTCCCAACTTGGCAATATCACTCAAAGTCCTTATTGGATCCTGTCTTCTTCCTGCCTCCAAACTCAAGCAACTGTCAAGTCTGGCCCCTCCCAGAATATCTTCCATATCCATACCCTCCTTCCCTTCTTTCCCATTGTGAATCCTACTAATTGCCCCCCATCCTATCCAGATAGATCTTTTTTCCAATGGCTGTCCTATTTCAGTGAGAAGAACTGTCTCTAGATTTAGATACCAACATGGTTAGATAGAATTAATCCAGTTTTGTCCCTCTATGTCCCAAGACTCATTTATTTAATTTATACACACATATACACACGCTAACACATGTGCATACATATTTTTCTGAATATGAAATCTAATAAGTTAACTTATTGGATTACTCTCAAACACACCCTGGTACTTGATTATAGACCTCTGGGGTGTTTTAAAAGAGAGTCCAGCTTGAGCTCCACTAATTAAAGCATGAGATTGTGGCAGAGCTGATAATCCTGGGTCATTCAACCAACCTAACATAAAGGCAGGAATGGAATAGAGATAGCAGCAGACAATATTAGTTTTATATTTCTGAGTAACAATAATACCACAAGTTTAACAGCTTAAAAGCATACATTTATCTTACAATTTCTAAGCGGAGAAATCTGGACACCACTTAGCTGAGTTCTCTGCTTCAGGACCTCTCACAATGCTGCAATCAAGATGTTGGCCAGGGCTGAGGTCTCATCTAAAGGTTAGTTAGGGAAGGATCCATTTCCAAGTTCACATGATTGCTAGTAGTATTCAGTTCCTTGAAGGTAGAAGGTGGAGGACCCAGTTTCTTGCTGACCATTGGCCAGACATTGCTGTCACTTCCTTACCATGTGGGCCTCTCATACAGCAGCTTACTATATCAAAGCCAGTAAGGTGGGGGTGGGGAGGAGTCAATAGAAGGCCTGTCAGCAGGACAGAAGTTGCAATTTTATGTAACGTAATTATGAAAGTACATCTCATAGTTTCTTATATGCTGCTGTAACTAACTAGCACAAATTTAGTGGCATAAGGCAATACAAACTTACTTTACAGTTCTAGAAGTCAGAAGTCTTAAGTGAGTCTTATGGGGTTAAAATCAAGGTGTTGGCTAGACTGTGTTTCTTTTTGGAGTTATTACGGGACAATCCATTTTCTTTGCTTTTTCCAGTGTCTCAAGACCCCACTTCCTCCTTCTAAAAACTAAGCAATAGCCAAATACTTCTTACATCAAATCACTCTGACCACTTCCAATGTTACATCTTCCTCTCTCTTCTTTCTCCCTCTTTCATTTTTAAGACTCTTGTGATTACATTGGGCCCACTTTGGTAATTCAAGATAATCTCCCAAAGTCCTCAATCACATGTGTAAAGTCCATTTTGTCATATTCATATGGCCATCTTGGGGGCCATTATTCTGCCTATCACACATTCCATAAGCTTTGCTGCATTTTATTGGTAAGAAGCAATCACAGGTCCTGCCCACACTCAAAGGGAGGAAATTAACAAGAGCATAAATACCAGAAGTTGGGATAACTGTGGGACATCTTAGTATCTGCCTGCCATGCAAAAGATGAGCTTTCAGTCCAGAAATTATTTAGTCTGGGAAGGAAGAAATACCGGTCAATATGCCTAGATGATTTATTTTATTGTCATATATCATTCATCACTCTATTGGTGTACCAATGATCTACAATTATCCTGATGTCCTCTTTCTGCAATGATTAGCATAGAGTGTACTAGGGCCCATATCGTGCTGTCCAATATGGTAGCCACTAGCCAAATGTAGCTGTTGAGCACTTGAATGTGGCTAGTCCAAATTGAAGTATACTATAAATATAAAACACACACAATTTTGAAGACTTGGTATGAAAAAACAATGCAAAATATCTCAACATTTTTATTGATTTTTATATTTTTAATGTGGCTAATGGAAATTTTAAGATATATTTGTGGCTTACATTATATTTCTATTGAACAGTGTTGAGCTAGATAAAGCCTCATAGTAATTTTAAGATTTTAAGTGGTCCAATTTCTTGCAAAAGTAAAAAAGGTCCTTCTTCCAATATAAGTCTGATTCATAGCTTGCTTATCAAAATTAGTGGAACCATGAATAAACAAATGGATTTCCAACAGAAGACAGTTTTCTCCTTGGAGCAGGTATTTGAACTTCTCGTAGTCAACTGTTAACAGGTAATAAAAAGAATTGTATCTCTAGATATTCTACCTCACACTGAGCAACATTTAATCTTATGAGCCATCAGAGGCAAGTGTAGTTAACAAGTACAGAGATTAAAGTTATCTTATTGTTACAAAGACAAACTAGACAGGACATTTACACCAACAATCCCCAACCTTTAAATTTCCCTGAAGCCTAAAAATCCCCAAGGATGTAGGATAGTAATAGAAAACTTCCAACAGAGGGAATGTTGCTGCAAATGATGTTCTCCCACTTGTAATTCTAACAAACCATAAATGAAAAAGGCGAAAAGCAGAAGTTCACAGGTGGCAACCGTGAAAAGATGTTCAGAACTTCCCAATCCACTAACTAGAAAACCTGAATTAGACTCAAAACAGAAATATGTTCAAGTGTCTAGGAGAGAAAGTCACTATGGATCCAAAAATAGTTATTGTTTATAAATAGATTTTAATTTAATAAACATTAGTTGATGACTTACTATTGGTCATGTACTAGAGAAAGCAAAGATGAATAAATCTTAATTCATGCTCCCAGAAACTTGACACTCTAGCAGAGGAGATATTCACAAATCACTATAACAATGTAGAATTTAACAAAAATTATAATAGAAGGATCCAGAAAAGTACTTGGGAGAATAAAAGAAAGCAAAGTTATGAAATATTGGAGCTGTAAACAGGTAAGCACTCACAAGGAATGGACAACGGGATGGTCACAAGGAATGGGAAAGGACAAAGAACAAATCTGAGAACAAACAGGCCAATGACAACATACCAGCTTTCATCACATCTGAACATCTCAGTCCTTGCCATCTCAAAGTAGGGCTGTGAAAACACCTGATATTTAAAAGTTTATGGAACACTCAATTCTCACAAATTGCTGGTGGAAGGAAATAATGATGCCACCACTCTGAAAATCTGGAATTTTCATTAAAAGTTAAATATACATCAAGCCTATGACCTAGCATTTCTACTCCCAGGTATTTAACCAAGAAAAATGAAATCATAGAACTTAAACTTCATGACAGTGTTATTCATTATAGCCAAAAACCGGAAACAGCCCTTATATCCACTAACAGGAGAATGGATAATTTGAGGTATATCCATACAATGGAATACTAGTCAGTAATAAAAGGAACTACTTAAACAGCAACAAGGGTGAATCTTTAAAATGTGCTGAGTTAAAGAAGCCATCACAAAAAATATTTAATATATTGTATGATTCCACTTATATGAAATTCTAAAATAGGTACATCTAGTCTCTGGTAATAGAAATATGAGTGGCTGCTTCTGAGGAAGTGGTAGAAGGGAATAAATGGAAAAGGGCACAACGAAACTTTCAGGGGAAGGTGGAAATAGTTGCAACTTGGTGCATTTGCCAAAAACATTTCACTGTAAGTTATACCTTATATTAGTCAAGAGTCCAGTCAGGAGGAAATCAACTTGAACAGGAAAAGTTTAATATAAAGAATTATTAACTATAACAGGGGATTGCCTACTAAGGTATAAAAAGAACTCTATGGAATAAAAAAAATAGAAGATATATCCAGCAACCAATAGCTCTAGGCCTAAGGCAGAGCACCTAGGGATGAAATATAGAAAAGTCCCACAGGGTTAAGATCCAGACTTTCCTGGAAAATGCACAGTAGTGGTACACTGGATGGTAGAGAAGTTAATTGAGGTGCCATAATGGTGGAACTTGTAGAAAGCTGCCCTCTGCAGTGTTGGAGGAAGCTTTCAGCAAGGAGATGCTATACCTCAAAACTTAGGTGGTGTGCTAAGAAACTACCCTCTGGTATACCTGATAAACCTGCCCACAGAGGTACCATCCTGCAGAACTCAAGAGCAAACTTCCCACAGGGGTGGCCCAGTGAAAAACCATCCTCTGGAGTACTAGAAAATGCTGCCAATGGGGAAATAAATGCCAACTTTCTGTCCCATGTGCTACTGGTGATCATGCATGGTAGGAGCACCAGAGCAGAGCCCATTAGGAACTAGGAACAAAAGCCCCTTCCTCTTCCAGTATCCCTCCAGTGACAAAGTTCAATGTTGTACCAGCTGACAAGGGAAAAACATTCCAATTCCACAAGTAGGATAATGAAATTAAGAGACAATAAATAGATAACTAGCACATACCTCAGTAAAGACCTGTGAAATTGAGGGTATTGTGGAAAATCAGAGACTTAAATAAAATAGATACAACTAACTAAATCTGAGTTATAAATGACAGCTAATAGTTGAGCATTTTCTCAGGCTGTTATCAGGCACTCTTATTTCATTTACTATAGTAACTATAGAAGTTAGTAATTATTATTCTCATTTTAGTGAGAAAACTCAAACATAAAGGGAATAAATAACCTACCTTTAAAGTCACACAGCCAGAAATTGATAGACCCAAAATTCAAACCTGGGGCTCTAACTCCAAAGTTTCATTGTGATTCATTGATGAAATATGAACATGCCAATGCCAAAATGGAAGTCCAAATTCTGGCATATGGGTCTGTAGCAATTTGGCATTATTTATGAATTCCAAAAATAGATACTGGATTACATTTGTGAATTAGTCTTTTCCTCTGGGCATATTAGATTATATTGGATTCAGAGGTTTACTTGATTAAATAATGATTAAGGCTTTGATTGGGCAGGGACTCACAGAAAAACCGCACCACAGAGAGGGGAAGTGGGAGTTTTGAGCTGGAGCCCAGGAAGTAAGCACACAGAGGAACAGAGCAGCTGAGCCTTGAGAAAATAGAGCCCCAGGGAGAGAGACAGAGCCAGTCACCTGAGAGTCTGCAGCTGGCCTTGTGGAGAAAACAGAGGAAATGAGCCCAGAGAGAAATGAGCCCTGGGAAGAGAGCAATCCAGGAAGCCTGCATCCTGGCAGATGTTGGAAGCCATCTTGCTCCAACACGTGGCAATAGAATTTGGTGAGGGAAGTAACTTAATGGCCTGGTAACTGTAAGCTTCTACCTCAAATAAATACCCTTTATAAAAACCAACTGATTTCTGGTATTTTGCATCAGCACCCATTTGGCTGACGAATATAGGATCTGATATTAAGCAATTGTGAGAACTACTAAAACAGTCTATGTAAGGAGATTGCTTCTCTATCTGATGCCTGGCCTTAAAGGAAGGGTGAATACAATGGGGGATGGCAAGAGTGAACTGGAGCCTAAGAAGATGAGCTGAAACCTGAGAATGAACTGAAACACCTGTCTTTCAACACATCCATTTCAGTGATGTGGGTGGCCTGAAGAAACTGACACTCTTCATCATGGATTTGCACACACACCTGGCCTAAGATTAGAATGAGCTGAAGAAAGATCCAGCAATAATTGGAGTAGCTGCAGATTTCACTTCTGTCCCATGTCACCAACACGAGCCCGGAGATTGGAGAAAATGTGCATGAGATTCAGCAGAACCTGATCCTAATACAGATCTCTGAGCTTAAATTTGACTATTACTTTATTACTGCCTGCCAAACCCCATGCAAATATATTTCATTCCAATCCTAATCAGAACTATACAGGGAATAGAATTCTCAGGAATATAGTTCCAGTTCAGTTAAACTAAGACAGTATAAAGCCACCACAAGCCACCACTTGTCAAGTGGCCCAAACACACCTCTTTTGACCATATCTAACATACAAAGAAGGACAACAGAAAAATCATCCTTCTGCCTAATATGAAGCAACTATCCTTTGTCAAATTGAAGACATGCTAAACATGAAGAGCCCACAAATTTCTTTTTCCTATTTTGGGGGGGTATTCATTCTTCTTTTGGATCATACTTCCTCTTTGATATCCTGTAACTTAAACACAGATATAAGCAGTGGTTTCCTGATTAACGTTTAACAACCAGTTATCTGGGTTGGGGGGGTGGAGCCCAAATACATAGTGTCTGCCAATTTCTGTGGTATAAATACACCCACCACTGCTGATTTCAGCCACTAGTATATCACTGAATATAGAGTGGGAACAGATGTACAGCAGCACATTCTATAGTATTTCTACAATATAGTAACATAAATAAGCTCAAGGTCACAGATAAAAGAAAAATGTAATAAAATAAGTAGAAAATGGTGATATGGGTTTTTAAATCATTATTTTTAATATAATTTAAATACAAGTTTATATAACTTAGTTTTATACTAACTCTACTAAGGCCCAGTAAAGCCTAGTTATCTGCAGGGGATGGTATATCTCTGATCAAATATCATAAAGGTCTGCACTATGATTTACCTACAGGAGCCTGCAAAAGGCCCTATACATAATCCAAAGCTACCAGACACTTCAAGCACCATCTCTTCTGCCATGTCAGACAAGCCAACAATAGTTTGCAGGGAAACAAGACCTGTTGCAGAATATTCTCTATTTCTGAGCAACAGTCAAAACAGGTATCAGTTTTCATTACTCAATAAGTGGGTCAGAGGTACGTTACTTACAAAATCCAAAGGGGTCTACTAGAAGTTGTGCCCATAAGAACCTTAAAGACCTTATGTTGAGTGAAGCAAACCAGGCACTGAAGGACAAATATTATATGACTTCACTGATATGAATTAAGCAAATTGAGCAGACTCACAGAACTAGAGTCTGGAAGATAGGTTTACAGGAGACAGAAAAGGAGTAGAGGGTTGTGAGCCAATGCCCAATGGGCAAAATCTATGATAAGGTGGAAGGGTGTAGTTGTACAGTA
>PVKH010037769.1:0-11409 GCA_004027955.1 Chaetophractus vellerosus | reverse complement strand
GTTCTTTACTGTAATTTATCAGCCTCTTTCTCCCTCTATTTCCTGGTTGGTGTATAGAGTCCTTATGGCCTCTGAGTTTCAAAATCATTGTTTCTGTTGTGCCCTATTTCAGATGAGACCACATCGACAATGCAATAGCAAAAAGGAAGATTTATTACTAGCTTAAGCTAGGGTGCAGGCCTCCCGATCACCGGCAATGCTATGGACCCCGACCCAAGGCAGTTACAGGATTTATAAACATCATCAGGGGTATGGGAAGTGCCCATGAGGTCACATCTGGTAAGAGTGGGGGGCACACCCGGTGCCTAGGGAGGAAGTTTCTAGTGGCCTCAGGGCAGGGTGGAAGGTAGCAGAGTTATCAGGAGTCTTACATTCTTTAGAGAAGGGCCCTGAGGGTTATCAAGAGTCTGAAGTAGAAGGCCCTAGGGGTTAACTAAAATCTAACAGTTTCAAACAGTCCCTTTCTATTTAATCATTGTTCTGAGTTGTGGAGCACCCTACTCCACCATCTTCTCAGAATCCCTGTTTTTACCTTATTTTTATTTGGGTTGTCTTTTTATTCTTGAGTTGTAGGATTTCTTTCTTTATTTTCATTGGTAAACCCTTATTATATATGTAGTTTCCAAATATTTTCTCCCATTAATACATTGTTTTTCACTTTCATGATTAAATCATTTGATGAACAAAATAATTTCATTTTGAAGAAGCCCAGGTATTTATTTTTTTCTTTTCTTGCTTGTGCTTTGGGTGTAGCACCTAAAAAACTGTTGTGTAACATAAGATCCTGAAGATGCTGTCTTACTTTTACTTCTGGGAGCTTTATAATCCTGGTTTTTCTATTATGCCTTTGATTTGTTCTGAGTTAATTTTTGTATATGGTGTGTAATATGGGTACCATGTCCTTCTTTTGTTTATGGATATCCAATTCTCCCATGACAATTTTTGAGAAACTATTCTTTCCCAATTGATTGGACTTGATATCCTTGACAAAAATCTAATGGCTATAGATATGGGGGTCTAATTTGAACTTTAAATTCAATTCTCTTGGTCTAAAATGATCCTTGAGACTATACCATGCAGTTTGTCTGTGTAGCTTTGTAATATAATCTAAAGTCAGGAAGTGTGAGTCCTCCAACTTCATTCTTCTATTTCAAGATGTTTTTGGCTATTCAGGGCACCTTAACCTTCCAAATACATTAGATGATTGCCTTTTCCATTTCTGAAAAGAAGACTGCTGGAAATTTGAGTGGGATTATGTCAAAGCTGTAATTAGCTTTGGGGAGAATTTACATTTAACTATATTGTATTCCAACCCATGGTCATAGGATATCCCTCATTTATTTATGTTTTCTTTGATTTCTTTTAGCAAAGATATGTAGTTATCTGTATAAAAGTCCTTACATCTTTATTTAGATGTTTCTTAGATCTTTGATTTTTTTTCATTATTATTGTAAATGGAATTTTTTCTTGATTTCCTCCTCAGATTGCTCATTTACTAGTATATAGAAACACCACTGACTTTTGCATTTAGATCTTGTACCCTACCACTTTTCTGTATTCTCTTATTAGATCTAGTAGCTTTGTCGTAAAATTTTCAGGACATTCTATATATAGGATAATGTTATATGAAAATAGGGGAAAATTTTACTTATCTCTTTCCAATTTGGATGTCTTTTCTTTTTTTTTTTTAAAGATTTATTTATTTTATTACATATCTCCCCTTCCCCCCCGTTGCGGCGACGCGCCGAGACTTGGTCACTGCGCAGGCGCGGCTTTCCCCGCTTGTGGGCGGCCTCTGCTTCTATTCACGGCCGGCTCTTGCTTCAGTTCGCGGGTGGCTGGCTGCGTTCCATCCGCGGGCGACCTGCCCTGCCCATGGCGGCTTTTGCCCTGTCCGTGGCAGCTTTTTGCCCTGCCCACGGCGGCTCTGGCCCGCCCATGGCGGCTTGCCATTCTCAAGGCGGTCTGCCCGCTAGGAGAGGTCCCCGGGAACCGAACCCGGGGCCTCCCATGTGGTATCCCAGTGCGCTCTTTATCCACTGAGCTATCTAGCCGGGCCCGGATGTCTTTTCTTTTTAAAGCAATTTTACTGTGATATAGTCACCATACAATTCATTCAAATTTTACATTCAGTAGCTTTTGGTGTAATCACAGAGTTGTATAGTCATCCCTTCAATCAACATTAGAGCACTTTCATTACTCCAAAAAGAAACACACACCCCCCACACACACACAAAACTATGGATTGTAGCAAGTAGTAATACACAAATAACATTTCATCAATTGTTAAAAAAAAGGGGGGAGGGGAGTTATCATAAATTACTCAAACTAGGCACAAAGTACTAGATGGCTTTTACAACTTTTTCATACTTTTTCATTGTAATACCAGTACAATGTTGAATAACAGTGGTGACAGTGGGCATCTTATCTAGTTTCTGATCTTAGAGGGAAAGCTTTTAGTCTTTTACTATTAAGTAGGGTGTTAGCTATGGGTTTCTCATATATGCCTTTTATGGTGTTGAGGAAATTTCCTTCTTTTCCTAGTGTTCTAAATATTTTTATCAAGAAAGTGTGCTGGATTTTCTCAGATGTCTTTTCTGCAACATTTAGATAATCACATGCTTATTTTATCCTTCATTCTGTTAACGTGGTATTTTACATTAATTTATTCTCTCAAGCTGAACTACCCTTGCAAACCTGTAAAATATCCCACTTAGGAACATTTTGTTTTGTCTATTTTTGTAAGAGCCTTGGAAGAATACAAAGGCTATGGAGTTGCTAAAATGCTACCCTCTCCTGATTTTATTTTTGGTAGGGGTAGGATTCATGTAATTTGTTCTTTACTATAGACAAACTCTGGCAATTTGCCATATCTCTTATCTTATAGGCAACCAATTCTTCCCCAGGTAAACATTCATAGTCTTGTTCACTTTAAAATGATTTTAGGTACATTTCAATGATTTATCAAACCAACATTTCTTTGTCTTTAGTTTGATCAACATTTAATGTGTCCTTGATTATTTCTATATGCTTTTCCTTACAACCCTGAAATTCAGAATTTTCTTACACATTAATATTTCTTAATTTACTTCCATCTCCCCATCTATTAGATTGGGAGAAACCAATTTCCAAAATTAAAATTTTGTTAAATTCTCTTTTTGATATATTTCAGAAAATATGTAATATTTGATGTCATCTTTATTGGTAGCACTTAAATAGGAATTGAAAGCAAAGGGTATCTATGGGAAGAATGAGGAATTCAGTGGAGTACCTATTTTCTATCACTAAATGAGATATATTTTAACAACACGGTAGCATTTCTGACCTTCTCTCCTCTTTCATGAACCTGATTGCTTGAATATCTTGCCTGAGGTTTTAGGTTTATTTTTATCCAACCAGAAGTGTTTGTAAGAGATGTAAAAGTTGGAAGAGAGCAAACCATATTACATTACAGGTGTTGCAATAATGGAGAGATTCTTGTCTTTTGGTAAAGTTTTGCATCATCCTCTTGGCATTTCCCTAAGAATATTTCACCTCAGGAAAGCATGAATCCACTGATTGAATATCATGTTTCTCCACAGTTCCAGCATATTCATGACTCTGATATCTAGCAGAAATTGTGAGAGGTAGGAAGGCTGTTCTTCAACATTAGCTTCTGTACTTTCAAGGGCTAGTAAGCACTATTTTCTGCTTATAATATATACAATGCATTCTGATTTTCTGGGTAAAAAAAACAAAACACATTAATAATCTACTAATGAAGTTATGCTTACCATATTTCTCAAGACATATATACCCATAAATGATGTACTAATAAATGCTTTTAATTTTGAGTTAAATAGTTAAGTTGTAAATTTGATATATTCATTAAAATATTAGCTTTAGGATATATGCCAGCATACATTATCTTACCTGGCTCTTGAACATTTTTTCAGAACAATTATGCACATCCCAGAATTATATAAAAAATTTTGTAATACCATTGCCATGTGTTGTAGATTGCTTCTTAAAGTGGTGAAAATTACCTACTTTTCCCTGCATCTATGACTCTTCTAATATGACTGAAGTTTTCCCAGCAAGGAGTGGAACCCTTTTCCACATCTTGAAGGTGTGCTGGCCTTGTGGCTTGTTTTTGCTAGAAGACAATGGAAATGAAAGCTCCTAGCATAAGTCTAAAGAAATCTTGGGATTTTCTATCCACTCTTTTGGAAACATGCCCAGTTTGCATGAGAACTAGCATGGCCTAGCATCCCAGAGTATACGAGACTATATGAAGAATGATTGACACTCTTCTGCCCCAAACATGTTAGAGAACTCACTCTATATCAGAAAGCTGTCTACCTGATCTAGAGCTGTTTGTAGATATACAATGAACCCAGTCAAGTACAGATAACCACTAAATTGGTAATTATTCTCATAATCAATAACAAATAGTTTTAAGGCAATAACTTTTGAGATGACTTATTACACAGTGATTGCTAATTAATATATTGAGAATCTGGAGATTGTGAGGTTGATATATTTGAGAACACATGCTTCATTGTGAAAAAGTTTAGAAATCCAGAAACATATTTGTACAATTTTATCAGATTATTTAACAAATATTTGTATGTAATTGTATGAGGTGTGTTATTCTGGGATCTGAATCATGTGACATCTTAATGTGTTTCTTAATATGACTGCTCCTCATTCATAAAATAAAAAATATAACACTAATGCAAGAACATTAGAGAAATGAGTAAATCTTAGGGAAAACGAAAAAGAATGATGTTACTACAATTGTTGCTGAAGCTTTGAGATATGACTCCCTATAATTTGGGCAAAATTGTTCCAACTTATAGTTCTTGAAGGTATTTTCAAATACTGAAAATAATTATATCACAACCCAATTACTGCAAGACCAAATCATTTTGTAAGTGAGATATGAGGCAAATATAGTCTTATATCAGGCAGTGCTCATATGGTTTGAATTCCAATATTTTGACAATATAATTACCGTGAAGAATTATGCAGACAGAGTTTATGAGTTGTAGGAAAGAGGCTAATACTCTGAAATGTTTTAGAAGTTCTTCAATAGAATCCATAGAGCGACCAGTGTCTTCCGTGGTAAATGAACATCAGTAGCTATGTTCATTTACCATGGAGGTACCCTAACCACTACAGCGAGAGGCTTAGCTATATCCAGGACAACCATAACCATGGCACTAGTCACTGTAGTAGTTGCAGGAGTAGCACATGTCTTGTAGTGGAAGGCTCAACTGAACAGCATTAAATCAGTTTGCTGATTTTCAAAGTCCCCATCTGCCTAAGGCGTTTTATGTATAACCAGTCATGGATGGGCCAAACACAGACAATGTTGATCTCATATTGCAGTAGATTTCCACATGAATCTCCTCTTTCCTTAAGCAAAGTGAGTTTCTCAGAGCCATAAGTATTAATTTATGATGCCTGAGCTCTCACAATCTAGTAACCAGCCTTTAGTAAGAAGTTTCTATTTATTTTGAAAAATTGTATTCACTCATGAGGATATTTAATATATTGATCAGGTACCATGAAATTCCATGAACATGCAAGACCGTATAAATACTTTTGTTCATGGCTCTGTTTTGATTAATGTTAACTTCCACTCCATAATCAGATATGACATGGGTTTTTAGGAGAGGAAGATACTTGATTCTTTTACATTTTTTCTATTAACATAAGATGGTTCCACATACTCAGAGAATATGTTGGTAGAAACTTATGTTGTTTTTTCCATTTTTCTGTCACAGTGTGATCAAAGCTGACTGACCTAGATATGTGTAAAGAGGAAGACTTAGATCAATGTTCCTAGTAGAGTAGTTTTTCTTCCCTCTTTTCTTTTCACTCTCATAGGTTCATAGAGTCTCCTCTTTAAAAATTTAGTTTTATTTTTAAAGAAGCTTTAGATCACATAAATGTTGCATAAAAAACATAGGGATTTCCCATGGTCCCCACCCCTTCACCCTCCCACACTTTCCCCCATTATCATCTTTGATTAGTGTGGTACATTTGTTACAATTGATGAACACATATTAAAACATTGCTACTAACTGTGGACTGTAGTTCACATTATACTTTACTCTCTGCCCTACACAATTTTGTAGGTTATTACAAAATTTATAATGGTTTGTATTCAATTTCCTGGTTGGGGGTCCTGAGAGAAGTACCCAGAAGACAGCTAAATAATAGCAGAAATGAACACAAGTACAAGATGACAGGTGTTGCTTATGCTAGGGAATCAACTGGGTGCATTTTTTCGGTGCATAAAAATAAATTTTTTTCTGTCTTTTTTGAGAGGCTTTTGAGGATGGATTTTTACAATGAGTATTTTAATTGGGGTGAATGCTTACAGTTCCAAGGCTAGGATGTATGCCAGCATACATTATCCAAGGCTGTGAAATGTCCAAATCAAGGCACCATCAGAGATGCTTTCTCACCAGTCAGCTGCTGGTGATCCTGAGGTCCTGCCACAAGATGAAGCAAGAGTGTGGCCATTTTCTGCTGCAGTCCTTGTCTTCCCCTCTAGAATCTAACGTCTTTTAAAGCACAGTTGTGGGCAACCGAACTTAGAACTTTTCTCTTTTTTGGCCTTCTCACTCAGTCTTGGCCACTATGCTTTTTTCCTGAGTTCAGCTTTGGCTATCAGGCGTATGATGGGTCTTTTCAGGCTTAAACTGCTCTGCAGTGCCAGCCTCTTGGGGGCTTCATACTTTGGCTGCTAGTGATCCTCAAAGACCTTTCTCAAATGGCAGAGCTCCCTTTTCCTCTGCTTTTTACTCTCTCTCTGTGTCTTTGTTTATATCAGACCTAGCAAGAGGTTGGAGACCCAAGCTGGCTCATACTTCACTGATGTAGTCAAATCAAGTTCTAAATTTATCTTATCAAGTGATCTAATCAAAGGGCCCTTAACTGAAATTAATGCAATCAAATGGGCCCACACCCATATGAATGAAGGAGTTTAAGAATATATTTTTCTGGGATTCACAAAATTCAAACTGTCACAGGCATATAGGCTCCAAATTTTCCTATTTAAATAAACATGTTATTTTTGTAATGGAGCTGCTTTTCACAAACATTGGCTGTGTTCAAGTTTGGAAACCTAGAGATATTGTGTCCCCCAAAGAGGATGTGCTATTTATGCAATTGATTAAAGTCTCCTGCACCAATGGTATGCATGCAGCACCACTCATTAAATAGATTTTTAATAACATATGATGGTACTAAGAAAATTTTCTCCACTGTGTACAAAAATGTAACATTGCTCTATATCAATATTTTATTAGGCAATTTTAACTGCTCAATCCAATTCTTACATCAAATATATCATAGGTTTCATTATAGCATAGTTTTTCTCCATGTATTTATGGAAATAGGAATGTTGGGTGAAACACATCGGAGTCAAAGGCCATTACTTTCCACTGTTACTGAATTCCTCTTTCCTACTGAACTAATCCCAGTAAGGATTTTATCAAATGCCATTTAGAGGAAATTGAAACATTTGTGTATTCATGAAACATATGAATAATCATCCTTTTCTCGTATTCTAAATATAAGGTATTAAATAACATAAAATATCAGCAAAGATTTATCATCACTAATAAATAAAATAATTTATTTTCCATTAATTCATTTTTAATAGGCAAATCCTTATGATGGCCAGGCACTGTCATATATATTGAACTGTGTGAATATTCTCAGTGATATTTTGTTGTTAATATTATTTGATTCATTTTTCATAGCATAGGATGTAATAATCAGAGAAAGCCATTTGAGAATATTCCATTTTACCACAGTTATTCATGGAATGAAATATTTTCTACACTGAGAAAATTAGATGACTTCTAAAACATTATAGCTAGCAAGTATCCTCAATTAATCTTATAACCTGGTTTTAAAATTATCTAATATACATTTATAGTTTTCTAAGCATTTTCTGGCAAAACCTGTTGGTCTTAAAGAATAATGTCTGCATTGTCAACATATTATTATTTCAAAATGTCTATGACTATATCAATATTTTAGGCAAGAATTTTCCAATTTTTGAAGGCCAAACTGACATCCAATTTTAAATGTAAATGATCCTCCAAATGAATGATATTATAATTCCATTATTTTGGTTTTTCCTTCTGATAAGAATGGAAGACATTATACTTAAAAAAGAACATTTTGATGTCTCCAAATTAGAAGTTGGAAATACGACACTCATATCCACTCTGTCACCAAGGTGGGGACCTAATTTCTTATGCTAGATGTGCTGATATGGTAGTCAGGTGGTTACCTTCTTCAGAGACTCTCAAAGGCAATCACAATTTGCACACCTACTTTGTGTGCTCAGTCAGATATTGGAAGAATCTTAAACACAAAAGGGTGTGATGTAGAAATTCCAAGTACAACCATACTAGAGCATACTTAAATATCCAAATCTAGGGTATAAGGAAGGAGCCAAAGACAGAGGGACATAAAATATGATAATAGATACAGTATTTTCTAAGTTTTCCAGTGCTGCTATAACAAATACCAAATTATTGTCGGCTAAAACAAGATACATTTATATTTTCCCAACTTAGGAAGCTAGAAGTCCAAAATCAAGGTATTTGCATGTGATCCATTCTCTACAGACTGTAGTTTTCTAGTGGTGGCTCATAGGCAACCCACAAATCAATTTCTACCCACAACACATGGCAGTATTTCTCCTGTGTCCTTATCTTCAATGACTCTGTCCAAATTTCCTCTGCTTATAGACTTCAGTCATATTGGAGTCTTCAAAATTCTATTTACAAAAGCAGTTTCACATTCACACCCTGATTGAGTTTGGCGTCATCTTAACTAATAAAATCCTTAAAGATCCAATTTGTATGCTAGTGTATATCCATAGAAGCAAGAGTTAGAATTTATAAACTTGTCTTTTGGGGGGTGATAATACAAAAAATAACAAGACTTCTGGATTGTTTAATTCAGTAAATGTGTACAAGTTACCCACTTACCATCATCGCAAGCAAAAAATGGCAAAATAAGCAAGAAAACAAATCATATTTGAAAAGAGACTAAATTTATTGAAAGAATTACTTAGATATCAAAGGAAACATTTCGCTGAATTTTAAAAAATATTCTTTATGAGAATAGAAACAAACAGATGATACTGGATTTCTTTCATTGTTAACTAGGGTTTGATTGTTGATGTTTTGCAGACATTGGATAGGATGAACAAATCATGAAGCAGGAGCTTTACAGCTGGATAACCAGGGTCTCAATAGAATCCATATGGCCAGTATCTTCCATAGCAAGATGGGCGGTAGCAGCCATATCCATAGCTTCCATAGGAAAATGGGTGGTAGCAACCAGAGCCATAACCACCATAGCCATGATAGCCACAGCCATAGCCACCATACAGGTCACCATAGCCATAGTCAGAGCCCAGGCCACCATAACCATAGCCATAGCCTAGGCCACCATAGCCATAGCCCAGTCCTCCACAGTAGTTGCCGTAATAGACCATGCTGTCAGTATTTGACTGTTCAAGTGTGGGAAAGGAAGAGATTGCCTTGAATGTGAATATCACCATCTCTGCAAGATCATTTATACTTCCTCTGTAGTAGGTATAGCAAACCATAGGCAATGTTGTTATCATTAAAAACTTGTTTTGGCAGTAAGCACACCACACCACCACCAATAAAACCATCATAAATATCTTGTGTCATTGGGCAACATGAAGCCTTCATAGCTAAGATTACTGTCCTGTTGAATCAAGATTTTCACAACAAACCAGGTGCCTTGAATGACACATTCTTGGCCTGGTTTTAAAGCTCTTGGTCACTGAAGGTTAAATTTAAATTCAATGATAAAAGCCTATGATTAATCTTTTGATGCACAAAAGATTCGTTGGTATTTTGTTGTTGTTGTTGTTTATCCTCAATTTTATTGAACCATTGTGGATTAGGCTTTGTCTTTGATATGTAACGACCCTTATTACCATCCTGTGTATAAGTAGGACAGCTGAAGGCCAAAGATCTAAAGTAATAAGCTTAATAACTCATCTCAATTTGAAGAGTTAAATTTTAACCCAGAGAGCTGATTTTAGAACTTTTATTCTTACCTATTATGACCTAGTGGCTTACCACAAAGTCATTTTACTCTGCACATAATTTCACAGGGGTATTTGACTTAGTGATCCAATTCAGCTCTACATTTAAATACTATAATATTGTCCATTATTAACATCTTTCTTCTAGTCTGAGATATTTTGTCAAGAATTCCCTGTTTGTTGGTGAAAATCTACTAACTTCCATGAAATATATTTGTCTAGAATTACATTTTACAATTAAGATATGCCTGTCCTCAACTTTTAGGCAGAACAAAAATATCCCAAATATCTTGAAGTTTATACAAAATTATTTTCTGAAAATGTTAATGCACAAATAAATTGAAATTTTATCCTGAATCTAACACTGGATTCAGGACTTAAATTTAAAACCATAATGAGTTTATTTAGTGTGTTGAAAGGTGTGTTAAAAAGAATTATTGACATAAGTGAGAAAGAACATTTCAGTTTTCTCAGATCTGGTGTTCCAGAATTTCCAATTACTGGCTTTCTATTAGCAGCCTCATGAAACTCAGTGATCTTTCTTTCGATTTTATTTGTAAACTACTGGAGATTTGAAATTGAAAGGGAAATTTCTAAAAGAAAATACATGGTTTTGGAGCAAAAGGAATCTCAATGTTAAGTGAGACTATCCTGACATGTTAAAAGTTAACATAAAGAAGATAAAGTTATTGGTTGACTGGAGCAGGTCATTGTTAGTCCACTGAAAATGCTTCTGCTATGAGGATTGGTTTTAGAAGGAGAACTTGAAGATCTGGTGTGAGTAGCACTTAGAAAAAGAGACAATTGATTTTCATTAATGGCCCACAATTAATTCAGTTATGGCTAAACAAAGCAAATCTATCCTGTGCTTCTGAGGCTATGCCATAAAACCTGTAGTCAACAAATTACTCAGATTTGTCCTGGAAATTAGCCGATCTCATGACAAGTATGGTGGGTGGGTCCCAAATACCAAGGCCATGTAATAAGTCCTCCCCCAGGAAACTGCAAATTGAAATCACCTACTCTTCCGCATTTATTTTTAAAAGGAAGTTATAACCCATGGATATTTTACTACTTCCTTGAGTATTCTATTATCCACATTTTGAATCATTATATTTGGACTAAAATGCTTTTTCAGGTTTCTACTGACAAACAGTTGCATTTTATTTTGTCAGATGGAGCTGTGGTCACATTTGAGGCTTAGCTGGAAGCATGTGCTTCCATGCTCATGCAGTTGTTATCAGAATTCAGTTCATTGCAGTTACAGTGATGATGAGTACATTTTCATGCAGGCCCTTGCCAAATTT
>PVKH010037768.1:0-11413 GCA_004027955.1 Chaetophractus vellerosus | reverse complement strand
GAGAAATGGGGCCCCAGGAAGAGGGGAACCCAAGAAGCCTGAACGCTGGCAAACATCGGCAGCTGTCTTGCTCCAACACGTGGAAACAAACTTTGGTGATGGAAGTAACATATGCTTTGTGGCCTGGTAGCTGTAAGCTTCTACCCCAAATAAATACCCTTTATGAAAGCCAACCAATTTCTGGTATTTTGCATTAGCACCCCTTTGGCTGACTAACACAACCTATAAACTAGGAAAATCTTGGGTTTGAATCCATTACAGAAATGCAAGACTTGTTGGGAGGGGTGAGAGACTTTAGGGGAGAGAGCCTGTGAACTGTCAGCAGGAGTCTCTGGGCTCCCTGGAAAAAGATTCAAATTCCAGCCCATGCTGCTGATCCTTATGCTGTCATTACTTTCCACCAAAAGAAAGAAACAGCTGATTAAAAAGCCTGCCCCAAACACCAGGCAACTGGAGATAGGAAGACACAGGAAACATTTTCAAAACAAGAAACAAAAGGACAAAGGGAAAGGGCAAATAAGAAATCTTTGAGTTTTGGGCAAGATAGTTTTCTTCCTCCTCACAACCTCTATAGAATGGTTACAGGCAGAAATATTCAGAAAAATGAAAGTGCAAAGCTCTATCAGAGAAAGAGAAAATTGATAGGAAAATCTCTACCATATCATGGAATATTTTTTTTATACAGATTTCTCTTGAAGCTCAGGGCCTGAGCTAAAGGACAAAACTTGCATAAGTGACCTGAGTTTGGGAGTAAGGAGAGGAGGAGGGATGGAACTGGGTTAGCCTGGCAGCGAGCCTCGGAAATCCTACAGAACACTAGAGATAGGGGCCTCCTGTTTACTCTTTCAGATATAATATGATGAGTTTTTATTAGCTGCCAGGAGTATTCTGGCACAGACATAGATGCAAAAACATATCTAGACTGGGTGCACCATTTTCCACACTTTGAGCCATTTTTGGGCATGGTTGTAAACTAAGATCAAATGATACATCTTTGAAAACCCAAAGCTAATATTCTGATCATAATATACTGTCAATTACTGCATAAAAATGTGAAATCAGGAACACAACTGAAAAATACAATACCAGAGTAAAAGAGGGACACTATTAGACTCTTTATCCCCAGCAAGACTACCATAACCAAAAGTGTGGCTGCCTCCCAAATTTTCCTCTTGGCTATTATTTTTCCAGCATGTTTCACAATTTTAGATGTTTTTTTATCACTGTTTGTTAGTCCATGTTGAATCTTGGCCAATTCCACACTCTTCAATCTAGAATTCTAGACTTCATAAATCCCATGACTTGAAGCTCCTGGCATAGCTTTGAAATTCTGGATAACTTGGATGAATTCTGAGGCTTAGCCCAGGGGGAACTTTAGTAATCCACTGAGTTAATAACAGAGGGGTCTGAAAAGCAAAACCAAACCAAAACAAGACAATAGCAAAAGCCTTCCCCTAAGCAGCTATGGATGGCAGGGGAAGCATAGAGAAATTGAGAGGTGAAGAATTTTCTTGTTTGTTTTTTATTTGTCTGCTTATTATTATTATTATTATTATTGAAATAATGAAAATACTCTAATAATGATTGGAGTGATGAATGCACAACTATGTGATTATACCAAATACCATTGATTGTACACTTTGGATGAATTGTATGCTTTATTCATATTTATTAATAAAATTGATTTGTTTAAAAAAAACACCTCTCCTAATGCTTCATGCATGCTTTCCAAGATGTTATTAACTTATTTTGTTTAATTTCTTATTTGGTCTTGGTCAGAACAGAAGGGAACTCTGAGTTTCTTCTTTCACCAAAATATAGGTCCAGAAATAAGATCCCATAGGAATCCTTCCCAATTTAAAACTTATTCAGAGGTTTGTCTGTAACGTCTGAGACCTGAATGAACAGATATCTTGACAGCAACTCCTGCCAATTTTTAGTAAATGTGAATTCTCAAGAAAAAAAAAAAAGCCCACCATCATGGGCCAGATATATTAGTGACATCAAGGGCCATACAACTATGATGTCCATATGAATAAAAAGTTAATTATAGGAGAAGTCCACATTTCTGTACTATTAAATATTATGAAAGAGAAAAGTTCACCTCCAAATGAAGTTAAGGTTCCCTATAGTGATATGCTGTAAAGTTTTTTTATCAATATAGGGTAATATTATTTTATAATATACAAAAAAAAAAGGCAAGGCACAAGATTTTATATTGTAATCTCCTCCCTAGAGCTAATTATTTACATAGGCATGGTTATATTCACTCCTCCTGAACAGAAAAATGTGACAATTATTGTTCCCCCTCTTATGGTATGTGCCTCCTTCTCAGTATAAGAAAATGGTAGAGTAAAAAATGCACCCTTAAAAGGTATAATTACCTGAAAATGCCAAACTGTTGATATAATATTTTGCTGAAATGTGAGAACATGAAAAACAAAGAATGTAAATTTTTTTTTAAAAGATAGTAAATGTTGGCTCAAAAAATTCCAAAAGAAATAATATCCACATAACAAAATAGTGGGTAAATTGGCCTTAGTAGATAACCACATAACACAACAGCAATGTTTCCAGAATAACTCAAGAATAACATTCAAGAGAAAGATGATCTATTAGAACAGGTTTTTAGTGGTTGGGTAAGGTTTGTTTTGGAAATGGATGCTTTCCATTTTAATTACACATCTATAAAATACTATTTTTATGGCTTTTTGCCAAACCTTTATTTTCTACTGAATTTTGACCTTTCAATTTTGCAGTTAGTTGGGATTACTAACATAAAAATAATATCTAACACTTGTATAGTGTCACTGTGCGCCAAATTCTGTTCTAAATGCCTCCAATATATTAACCCATTTAATCCTCAAAACTCTGTGAAGTAGGTACTATTACTATCCCTATTTTATAGATGAGGTGACTGAGGCACAGGGAGGTTAAATTTTTTGCCCAAGGACACACAAGCTAGTACATTTTTAAAAGATTGGATGGAAATACACCAAGGTGTTGATGGTGGTTTGTCAGGGTGTAGGGTTATAAAGAGTTAAGATCTTGAACTAAGACAGGGGCAGCTGAGGTGAAACAGAGAGGACAGACTCCAGAAAAGTTTCAGTGAAAATACTGGCAGGGCTTGTGGATTGTTGGATTCAATATAGGGTTATGGGAGAGGGAGGAGTCTAAGAAGACTCCAGCTTCTGGATTGGGTAACTGGGTAGACATGTACATTACCCTACTAGGTAGGGTATAGAAAAGGTGGAGCAGGTTTGGGAGAAGATGGTGCACTCATTTTTGACACGTTGAGTTAGATTGAAATTAGGTCTAGACTTGGGAGATGCACACAGAGCTGGTAGCTAAACCGGAGAAAGAGGTCATATTAATGCAGAGAGAGCGCAGCAGAACTCTGGAGAACCCCAACACTTATGGAATATGCAGGGATAAGAAGCCCATTAAGATTTGACACTAAAATAACCAATGGAGATATGAAATGACAGGTATATATTCGCTTTTTAAGCTAGATTTCACTTATGGGAGGCAAGGTGGTAGAGTAGGAAAGGGAGCCTGGGCTCAAATCTGGCAACTATCACTTATTTTGACCATGGTCAAGTTACAAAGTGTCTGTAAACTGTGCCTCTGACTAACACACTACTAATACTGTCACAGGCATTAAATGGGTTAAAGTGCCTAGCATGTGGCTCGAATCCAATAAATATTAGGTATTATCTCAAATGAATGCACAAACAAAATTATTTTTCATTGGATTGCCATACACTGCCAGTTAAGAAAATACTCCGGAAGTCTATGGGCTAGCAGGAATGAACTAGAGTGGAATTAAACAATTGTATGAAAAATTCACCAAAATAATTCACAGGTATTTTCCATAAATTTGTATGATGCAGTACAGGTAAACAGGAGTGACGGCAGTTGGTTGAAATAATTAACAGGGACTGATATAAATGTAGGTGTAAGAGCCACAAGACTGCACTAAAAATTCTCTTCTGTTCTACTCTCTATATATTCTGCAACTAGCCCGTGTGTGGGGTGAGCCCTCAGTAAATGTACTGATTAAATGTAATAAGGCGATTTTTTTTTTAAAGGAGGGGAGGTGATTTCTTTTCTTATATCTGCTATCGAAGAATATACAAGAAAAAGATGACGTAGACCTGCCCTACGTGCTGTCATTTGAGATCTCCGAAAAGAGTATGGCTATGCAACTCCCTCCATCAGCATCTGCCACGTATTTGAAATTCCCAGCCTTGGATGCCCTCCTTTGGAATAAAGCTTGGAGTCCACAGAACGACCCACTAAAATGCAAATATGTCGCCTGAAAATGCCGAGACTCCAGGCCCGCCTAGGTCCAGGGCTCCTCGGGGGAGGCCCGGCCGCAGGGACCAGCCAGGACAAAGGCAGCCCCGAGAGGCCCCGTGAAGGCCCCCGCGACCCCGCGTTCCTCAGGCCCCGCCACCTCCGCCCTTCCTAAACCTAGCTGGTTCCTGTCAGGCACAAGCGGCCAGACGTGAAGTTCATCTTATTCTGATGTTCTTTTCCTCAACGCAACCTCCAGTTCGCCAGCACTTGGAAGGCGGGGAGTTGGCCAAATCAAATCTGAAAGGTCTTTTTGTTCTTCAGGATCAGCATTCTTTAGTCTGTGGGTAATATTTGCCTTTTTTAGAGGCGTGTGAACTTATAAATACCGTGCTTGAGCACCCCGGCCCGGACAAACGAGACCCGGTTAAACGCACAGTTAGTCGGTTTATCCCCAGTCGCGGGTTTCGCTCGGCTGGGGGCTGCGGCTCCTCCTCCGCCTGCCGGCCCTCCCCCGCGGGCTCGCTCGCCCGCTCGCTTGCTTGCACAACGCCCACGAGCACACGGAGGGCGGGGCGCCCAAAGGAGTCAGTCACGTCGCGTGCGTCGGGAGGCGGGGCTACGGGTGTGGCGTCATGCGGCCCCGCCCCCGCCCCCCAGATTATCATTCGCGCCGCCCGCCATTTTGTCTCTAGTGTCTCGTTTTCCGGCGGCATCGTCGAGAGTGTCGTGGTCTCTAGGTGTGAGGCAGGACACAGGGTCTTTTGTCTGTGTTTGCCTCCGTAATTTGGTCCGAGGCCTTCCGGAGCTTTCCCGGGGCAGTTGGCAGAAGTCGCAGCGACCGCCCCCGCCCCTCCCCTCTATCCCAGGGACCGGGAGGGACCGAGTCCGCGTCACGCCCCTCAGCGCTCGTCGCTCCCTTCTCTGTTGTTGCGTCCGCATCGTAGCCCCGGAATCAGACGGTGCCCCATAGATGGCCAGCTTTCCCCCGAGGGTCAACGAGAAAGAGATCGGTGAGGAGTGGGACGGCGTTCCGGGAGGGTTGGTGGGTCAGGGGTGTTGGTGAGCGTGCGGGGGCCGAGGATTGGAAGGGACTCCCCGGAGGAGGTTTGGGAGGAAACGACTGAGGGAAGAAGAGCGAGCCGGGTCCAGCCCTTGAGCGAAGAGGAGGGAAACAGCCCCGCGGATGGTGGCTGGTGAGGGGTGGGTGGGTTCAACGTAGGTGGAGCGCCTCTGGGCGCGGGCCACCAAAGGCGGCTGTGAGCGGGTGTGCGAGGTGAGTGGAACCTGGGCGCCAAGTGGCGCGGGGCGGGGGAGAGCCGGGTCCCGGCTCGGCCTCCCAGGGACTCTGTGGCAGGGGGCGGGCAGCACCCTTCCGGACCCCCAGTTTCCTGGTCTGAGGGCCGCGCGGGGCCCGTATCCTGTGATTCTCTTGGCTCAGCGGCTGGGGCGTCGAGCGGACAGGAGACGGGTTGGTTCCTCCCAGGGGTTCCTGGGCAAGTCTTAGAGGTCGAAGTTATGCGTAGGATGGGCCAACTAAAGGTGTGTGTTCTGAGACCGACGGCTTCTTCATGCACACCATCCACTCTTTAATGAGAAACGTGACCCAAGAGGTGCCAACAGCCTGGAAAGCAATATTAGAAAAAGAAAAAAATGGTACGTTAAAAAAGGCAGCGGTTTAGGGGAGGAGTCTTTCAGAATTATGTTTCCTACACGTATGGGAGGAGCAGGGTGGTTGGGTGGAGTGACAGAAGAAAAGCTGTCGCACGGAAGAGCAAACTCCGGAAAGGCGGTCTGAAAACTGGCTTGGTGGCTAGCGTGCCACGTCGAAGACAGGGAAATAGATACCGAGGGTTGTTCGTCAAGATCTATTCAGTGGCTCAGTTGAAAGCGCCTCACATTGTTTGAAATACCTGGAACAAGTTTTGGGGCTGGGATGGGTGGGTGCTGTGCATTGACTGCTAGCTTAGTGACACTGAACATACTGTGGAAGTTAAAAATTTGAGGCGGCCACCGAGTAGAGAACTTTTGCGTTTCCCTGCCAAGGAAATGAGTGCTTTTATTAAATGTAAAAAGGAAGTATTTCTAGGGAAGGGGACAGACTGAAGTAGTCAAAACGCTCTCTGTGCTGTGTCTGGGTGAATTTTTATATAAAAACCATCCTGGAATTGTGGACCTTTGTTCTCTTGGAAATAAAATTGAATAGCTGGTTAAGAGGGGACTTTAACCCCGGTTTTAATAATTATTTTAACAATACAGAGAATGTACAAAGTTCATGTCCAAATTTTATTTTAATTGGACTTTATGACTAGTAAGTACTATTGAATTGAGACGTTAAACTCAAAAGTTCTTATTCTCAGTCTTTTCCCCCTCTACCATACAGCATTACAGATGAGTAAACTGCCTTTCATTTATGTTTTACTTCATCTCCATGAACCATTTTGAAAATTTATTTCTAATTCCCTCTTTTAAGGGATGAATAGTCCTTTTTAGCCTACTTGCATAAGTAGAACCATCCCTAAAGAAGCCTTTCACTTTTGGTTAAAATTTTTGCATAATTAATTCTCAGTGTTATTACCTGGATATATTATAAAGTAAAAAGTTACTAGCTAAGTGCCAAATAGCTAAAAGAACTTTGCCTTTTCTAAGCTTTTTTAAAAACCTCTTTCTTTTCCTTTCTTCCATATTTGGATACAAAGTTAAAAGCTTTTTTCTTTGTGTAGCATTGTATCTTTCAGTAAATTGTTACTTTTTCCCCCTTTTCTTAGGTGAGTATTAATTATAGCTTTTTTGTGTCTCAAGTAGATACTAAAAGAGTAAAGGCAGGATTCCATGAATGATTTCATCTATGCAATGGGGTTATTATTGCCTTGAGCTCTTTCTGGTTATGAAATTGCAAGGAGGAATGTAAAGAAGAAGCTAAATCTGGTTTTCTTTGTTCAGCAGTGACTCAGATGATGTATTATTACTGTACAGATACTAATAATGTAGAGATACTAACATTAAACAGTTACAGGTAATGTAACAAAGGTTTGTCTTTTTTTAAGCATTTATTATAAATTCTGTGGTAGGCTTGTAATATTGTTCCAGTAAGTATTTAAATTGGGTGCTTACAGAAATCATTTGATATGCCCGTTAGCAAGGAAGGAAACACTGTGAAGACAATTTTTTTTTTTAAAGAATTATTTATTTTATTACATATCTCCCCTCCCCCCCGGTGCGGCGACACCGAGACTGGTCACTGCGCAGGCGCGGCTTTCCCTGCTTGTGGGCGGCTTCTGCTTCCATTCACGGCCAGCTCTCAGTTCGCGGGTGGCTGGCTGCGCTCCATTCCCGGGTGACCTGCCCTGCCCGTGGCAGCTTTTGCCCTGTCTGTGGCAGCTTTTTGCCCTGGCCACGGCGGCTCTGCCCACCCATGGCGGCTTGCCATTCTCAAGGCGGTCTGCCTGCTAGGAGAGATCCCCGGGAACCGAACCCGGGGCCTCCCATGTGGTATGCCGGTGCCCTATCCACTGGGCTATCCAGCTGGCCCCAGTGAAGACAATTTTTAATAAAATACTTGTAACACTGTAACTTCTTATTGATTTGGCAGGTTTTTTTAGTGGTCTTGTTTTTTGTATTCCTGTATGTTCAAGAATAAATATCATGGTCTTTGCCATTCGAACCATTTTTTAGTTAATGTATTACCATTCTTTATATGAGGGGATTTTCGTAATAGTGGCCAAGGTTAAAAATAAAAAAAGAAAAATGCGGGGTGATCTTAAAATATAGACTAAAAAAATGAGTTTCTTGTGGGAATTTTTTTTTTTTACTTTTTTTGTTGTTTTTCTTTTTTCTTTTTGTTTTTTGTTGTTTTTTTTTTTCTTGTGGGAAATTTGGTATTGCTTATGCTTGCTAAAGGAGAGCTGAGTTCTAGTCTAATTTGCTAGATGTTTTTGAAGTTGAATGCAAGGGCTAGTCCTCTATTTTTGAGAGAAATTACATGAGTATACTACTCATCTAGTTTAACTGAGGAGCTTTCTCTTTTTAAGATAATATTTGTATTTTGCAATTGAGTTTTAAAACTTGCTTCATTTATTTGTGAACTTTGCTTTTTTATCTCCTAAAGTTTTTATGGGTTTTGAAAGGTAGATGTAGTTTAATAACAGAAATCCAAGTTAAAAATATTTAGGTAGGGGTTGCAAATTCAGGGGCCAGGCACATAAGGCGTCCTAGTGAGATGACTCTATATAAGATTGGCCTTGGAGGAATATAAGGAAGCCTGGAGCAGCATGCCCTTTCTAAAATCATTTGTATATTTATAAAATCATTCTGCAGGCATCTGAAGATCACCAATTTGTGAATATTGCATTCAAGGCATGTGACTGCCAGTGAAGTTAATAGTGCCTTATGCTGTGTTAATACAGGTGGGGAGTTGGAGGAATCTGCTGTTTTGCTTAAACCACACCTGGAATATTTTGTTCAGTTCTGGGTCACTATTTGAGGGACATTGACTCACTAATACAGTGGGAGCCTGTTGATTATGTTTCTTGTTAAATATGGAAGTAAAATGCTTATACTTTGGTAATATACCAATTTTATCATGAATAGTAAGTCTTAAGTAATCCTATTTATAAATGTTGGAAATTGTCCCTTATTTCTGTTAAGAAACAAAAGAATTATTTCCATTTTTGGGTCAGATTGTGGCCCTTTAGGAAAATGCTTAATGACCAGTATTTGAAAATCACAAATGTAATATGTTTTAAAGCACTGGTTGGGAGTTCCGACTAGATAACCTTTAAGCCCCTTCTAGTTGTGGGTTTTGTGAATTTTGTGATCTGGGCCTGAAGAAGATAAGAATATTTGTGTTTGAATAGACTGTTTTATAGTGCTTTGAGTAACAATGTAATGTTGTATTTTATTGTGATTTATGGTTTTCAAAAGCTAAAAAACTCAATTTGAAAGATAATTTCCTTGCAAGGTAATTTTAGTCTCTTGCATTTTAAATGTTAGTAATTTTAAGCAAAAGTCAGTACTATTACAATCGTTAGTCATAATTGCTCATTACATTATTATTCCTTGACCATTTTTTTCTTGAAACTTTATTTTACTCTTGCATCTGGAAATTTTAGGAAAATCTTTTTTCACCAAAATGTAAAGATAGTCACTATCCTAAAGGGGTTTTCACACCACATAACTTCCCTTAAGAGGGTGGAAGGCAGAACTCCTTCTGTCTGCATAGAAAAGGGAAAAACTCAATGGAGTTGGGTGAGTCCCATGGTAATATGGAGGCAGTCTCATTCATTGTTGATTATATATGATGTGCTGTATTTTTATTTTTCCTTTCAGTGAGATCACGTACTATAGGTGAACTTTTAGCTCCAGCAGCTCCTTTTGACAAGAAATGTGGTTGTGAAAACTGGACTGTTGCTTTTGCTCCAGATGGTTCATACTTTGCTTGGTCACAAGGACATCGTGCAGTAAAGCTTGTTCCGTGGTCCCAGTGCCTTAAAAATTTGTAAGATGTTCTTCTTTGTATTTTGTATCTGTTTGTGTAGTTTACCATTTTCTCTCAGTATGGGGAAATAAAAATATTATGTTTAAGTTTTTTTTCATAGACTGTGTTGTAAATGTGTTTTAATCTTAGGCTGACTATACTTACTGGAAAATTCATGTAAAGGACTGTCCTTATATATTATAGAATATTTTCTCAGGTACTTTTTGTATTGTTAAGTTTATCTGTGCTGTAAAAGATTAGTTGTGCCTTCTTAGCACATATAATGTGTTGTGCCAGGGCAGGTCACCTTTGTTATGTGATGCTTTTCTGGATTCACTTAACCATTTTATTTGATCTCATAGATCATGTAATTACTTTTTAATGTACTTATCCCTCAGATTGGGGTTAATTGAGCTTGAGTGTTTGTTGAATGTTTTTCTAAAATGTATCATACTGAAGTTAATCTTTTCCTGCTTTTAGATCTAGAAAGTATAGGAAGCACTACTGATGATTTTGGTTTGGGTTTATTTTATTTTTTTAAAGTAACTTTCTAGCTGACAGAATGTCAGGATTTTTTGTTTGTTTACACTTCTGCTTTGAGGTGAATACAGGGGTCTTGAGGAAAATTTGGGAGGTGGATAAGTCAAAAGTCTCTTTATTGTTGACTTTATTCTCTTTCCCAGCCACTGAGAATCTCTTTTTAATGATAAGTTTATTCATTCATGCTCTTGGAACCCAAACAACAGGATTCTATGCTTATTCAGTATCACTATAATCATACTGAGGTTATTTTAACAAATGTTTATATTATTCAGTATCTGCAAGAGTCTAGAGTAAATAATAGCTCAATTTCAATCTGACTTTTTTCCCTTTAGTCTCTTACATGGCACTAAGAATGTCACCAATTCAAGCAGTTTAAGATTATCAAGACAAAATAGTGATGGTAGTCAGAAAAACAAGCCTCGTGAACATATTATTGACTGTGGAGATATAGTCTGGAGTCTTGCTTTTGGATCTTCAGTTCCAGAAAAACAGAGTCGTTGTGTAAATATAGAATGGCATCGATTCAAATTTGGACAAGATCAGCTACTCCTTGCTACAGGGTTAAACAATGGGCGTATCAAAATATGGGATGTATATACAGGTATGGTTTCTTTACAAAGTTAAGCTATTTTTTTTAACATGGTAACATACATATAAAAAACATAAAATTTTCTATTTTAACCGTTTTTAGTTGTACTATTCAGTGGTATTAATTACTTTTACAATGTTGTACTAGTGTCACAGCCTTCAATAACTAAAACTTTTTCATTACCCAAAACAGAAACTCTCTTTTTTTTTTTAAAGATTTATTTATTTTATTACATATCCCCCCCCCTCCCCGCCGCTGCGGGGACGCGCCAAGACCCGTCACTGCGCAGGCGTGGCTTTCCCCACTTGTGGGCAGCTTCTGCTGCTTCCGTTCATGGCCGGCTTTCAGTTCGCGGGTGGCTGGCTGCGCTCCATTCGCGGGCGACCTGCCCTGCCCGTGGCGGCTTTTTGCCCTGTCCGTGGCAGTTAAGCAATAACTACCCATTCTCCCTTCCCCCAGCCCTGGTAACATCTAGTCTTCTTTCTGTCTCTCTGAATTTGCTTATT
>PVKH010037767.1:0-11418 GCA_004027955.1 Chaetophractus vellerosus | reverse complement strand
AGGTAAGGAAAAGAATGTGAAATAGGTAAAATAATGAAGCTTAATGTCACATGTGGAGAACTGCATGTAATTGCCTTGAATGTGGGATTTTTAGAAAAGTGTCTGAGATGATTCTGAAATGATGCAAGGGGATGAGATTATGAATTTTGTAAGGACTTGCTTATTTCAAAGATAAGGTAAATAGGACTTAATATAAGGAAATGGGAGTGAGAAATGGGAACAAGGTATAAATTCACAAGATATTTATTGCACAGAGATGGCAGGAAGCATGGGAACAGGCAGGAGGCCATTAGATGGCCTAGAATGTCCCCTTCAGCTCCAAGGTGATGGTAGTGGGACCCACAGCCTCCTTCCTATGGTCTCATGGTGAAGCTTCTGCAAACCTCTCTGCCATCTCTATGAGCCTGTTGCAATGTGCTTCAATTAAACTAAGCTGCTTATTGTAATATCCAAAGAGAATTCAAGATTGAAGAAAGTCTTTTCCTCCCTTAGTTTAATACACAAGAGACACTTGGAAATGTTTATGTGATGGATGAGGACCAAAACTACAGAGAAAGGCTGGAGTGTAAAATGTGGAGCAATAAATCATGAATCAAATTTTGAAAGAAGTAAAAGAAGAGTGGCATTGGAAGCCTTTCCTGACATGGCTTAGGGATTTTGAAGCAGGAGGTCTGAAGCGAGCCTGAGAATCTGCACTTTATTAAATTATAAAAGAACAAATTCATAATAAAAGAATGAAACGATACCATGAAGGATATGTCAAAAGTAAAAGACCATTTTTTCAGCCTCTTTTTCTTGGCCCAACCACTGACACCTCATTTTGTACTCTTAGGTGACTAGTTTTAGCAGTTTCTTGTTATACAATTTTGTAAATTAAAATAGGGTGTTTAATTCCATCAAAATATTCTCCTGAGTAAACGTTTCAATATTGCCCTATGACCTGCATGCTAAATTTTGTATTGCAAAATTGCTTTCCAAAGAGGTTATCCCAATATATATTCCCACCAATTGTGAATAATAACACTACTTTTAATATAGTGAATGGAAAAATGTTTTCTCAATTGTTTGGATTTGCTTTTTTAAAATTGTGTGAGGTGGAGAGTCATTTCTATGTTTATACATCATTGATATTTATTTTTTCTTTGATATAACCAATACATCAATGTTTTAGATTGTTAGTCTTTCCATGTTCCTTTTCAGAATTAGTTATCCATCATGTGCTTTGCAAATATTGCTTATTAATTTTTATTTTGGCTTTTTAATATTTTTATATGCAAAATTTTAAAATATTTATTGTAATAATTATATATGTATATCTCGTTATGGCTTCTGAGTTTAGGTCTTATTTATCAACGCCAAGCCCCTCTTCTGATATTAAGTTGTGATTTACAATGCTTGAAAATAATTTTCAAAAAGTAGAATAAACCATTTCTTTAAATTTTGCTTATGCTGTGATGGTGGTTAGCTAATTATTTTCTACAAGGGGTTCAAAGGCAAACTGCTGCCCCACTTATACCTGATATCATTAATTAATTAGTGGGATATGAATTAATAGAGATTTCTGAATTTTGAAATGCCAACAAATAATTTCTGAACATTGCTTATATCTGTCCCACAAGTGGCCGCCCTTTTGTCAAGGAGAGGTAAAACTTGGACTGGCTTTTCCTTCAGATGCGTGACTCCAGAAAACTCATATGATGAATCCTTAATTTTCTTTCCTAAATCCCCAGCATTCTTTTTCCACTTCAATGGTCACTCAAGACTCACCAGACCTCAGTGTCATTATCTGAAAAATGAAGATTGTATGTTTTTTAAACACAATAGGGTAGGGCAGAAGAAAGTGCACTAGGGTTTAGTAATTGCCTCTTTCCCAATCCATCTCTGCCACCAGAGCACATGCCTTTCAAGGGCAGGGACCTTGTCCTAGTCATCACTGAATTCCCAACATGGATCACTGTGCCTAATGTAGGGAAGTTGTTCAATAGTTATGTTAGGAACAAAGTGAATGATAAATTAATGATGGATGAATGAATGAATAAGCAAAGGTTCATAGTCTCCTCTCTACAACTGACCTGATATGTGTCCTTGTGTTAATTACTTAACCTTTCTGAGCCTGGATCCTTCATCTGCAAAGCAAAAATAATTCCTATCCTGACTGTACCACTGTGCATTTGGCAAGAAGAACAGTAAGATAATAGATTTAATAGTGACTTGAAAAATAAAGCATATTGAAAAATTGCACAATCATATTAATGTGCATTTAATGAGCAAATATTCTTTTGCAAAATAAGGAATATTTGAAATGCTAATTATGTGATACTGATTATAAGAGTAAAAAGGAGGTCAGAGAAAAATAATGGTAATTGGAGAGAGTGTAATGGTGAATAAAGTATTATTATTAGGTTGTCTTTAATTGTTGTTATCATCATTTTTATTATGAAAAAGGCTTAGTGCTGCCAGAAGAAAAGATGCTATTCTCTATAAAAGCCATACACTCAATATTCTGATTTTTATACTGTCTCTTATAATTTTGTCCATGCACAGGTTTATTAATTTTTATGTCCATTCCAGAAACCTCTTGATGATTTGGAACTTTTTAGGTACAATTTTGGTTTATTTTTAGTTCAATTACATGAATATTATGCTCAGTTTGATTGATGGGATTCTTAGATGACAGATAGATGGACGATATAGGTAAATAAATGAGAGAAGGAAGAAATCTGATGTATTTTCAAGCAATGCTTATATTGTATGTGTTAATTTTATTCTATTTCCCTGCAGGTTTAAATGTTTATTTGGCTACTTGGCTACTGATTAGAGAACACAAAATGAATAACTCGACAAACTCCTCTAACAATGGCCTGGCTCTGCCCAGTCCTTATAAGACTTTTGAAGTGGTGTTTATTGTCCTGGTAGCTGGATCGCTCAGTTTGGTGACCATTATAGGGAACATCCTGGTCATGGTCTCCATTAAAGTCAACCGCCACCTCCAGACCGTCAACAATTACTTTTTGTTCAGCTTGGCCTGTGCTGACCTTATTATAGGTGTTTTCTCCATGAACTTATATACCCTCTACACTGTGATTGGCTACTGGCCTTTGGGACCCGTGGTGTGTGACCTTTGGCTAGCCCTGGACTACGTGGTCAGCAATGCCTCAGTTATGAATCTGCTCATCATCAGCTTTGACAGGTATTTCTGTGTCACCAAACCTCTGACCTACCCAGTTAAGCGGACCACGAAAATGGCAGGTATGATGATTGCAGCTGCCTGGGTCCTCTCCTTCATCCTCTGGGCTCCAGCCATTCTCTTCTGGCAGTTCATTGTAGGGGTGAGAACTGTGGAGGATGGGGAATGCTACATTCAGTTTTTTTCCAATGCTGCCGTCACCTTTGGCACTGCCATTGCAGCCTTCTATTTGCCAGTGATCATCATGACTGTGCTGTACTGGCACATATCCCGAGCCAGCAAAAGCAGGATTAAGAAGGACAAAAAGGAGCCCGTGGCCAACCAAGAGCCAGTTTCTCCAAGTCTGGTGCAAGGAAGGATAGTGAAACCAAACAATAACAACACGCCCGGCAGTGATGATGGCCTGGAGCACAACAAAATCCAAAATGGCAAAGCCCCCAGAGATGCTGTGACTGAAAACTGTGTTCAGGGGGAGGAGAAAGAGAGCTCCAATGATTCCACCTCTGTCAGTGCTGTCGCTTCTAATATGAGAGATGATGAAATAACCCAAGATGAAAATACAGTTTCCACTTCGCTGGGCCATTCCAAAGAAGAGAACTCTAAACAAACATGCATCAAAATTGTCACTAAGACCCACAAAGGTGAGTCATGTACCCCAACTAACACCACCGTGGAGCTAGTTGGTTCCTCCGGTCAGAATGGGGATGAAAAACAGAACATCGTAGCCCGCAAGATTGTGAAGATGACAAAGCAGCCTGCAAAAAAGAAGCCTCCTCCTTCCCGGGAAAAAAAAGTGACCAGGACCATCTTGGCTATTCTGTTGGCTTTCATCATCACCTGGGCTCCCTATAATGTCATGGTGCTCATTAACACTTTCTGTGCACCCTGTATCCCCAATACAGTGTGGACGATTGGCTATTGGCTCTGTTACATCAACAGTACTATCAATCCCGCCTGCTATGCGCTTTGTAACGCCACATTCAAGAAGACCTTTAAGCACCTTCTCATGTGTCATTACAAGAACATAGGCGCTACAAGGTAAAGCATCTTTGAAAAGAAGGTAATTGGTCAAAGGGGCCTTGGGAAAAATAAAAGAGATAAAACAGCTCCTAATTTTAAAATCTCAGCCATTGCACTTTACAGTCATAAGATGGAATGTGCAATTAAGGAACCCAACAGTGACACTCCTATCATGCCCATGCTCTAGTTCGATAAACTTGCACCTTATAAACCTTGTCAGTTTAGGAGCAATGAGACAATGGAAGAGACATATTGGAATTGTGGATTAAAGGAATGTTCCATGATTTCTTGTCCTCTCTTGAAGAAGGGCTTCTGAAACTACAATTTTATCAGTCTCTGCACATGAAGAATAGCCTCGTTCCGTTTTTTTTAAACATTTTTTTAATATTCCCATGTGTCCATCTGAGGATGAAATGCCACAATTGCAAGCTAACATGGAGACTTAAACCATAAAGAAATAGATAATATGCGATGAGGAGATAAAGAAAAATATCAAAGATGGAGGAATGGTCTCCAGAGTGTTAAGTCTGCATTATTCTTTTGTCATGGTATTATTTGGAAGATTGCAATGTAATACATGCTTATTTTTCACATTTTCCTTTTCCCACCAGCAAAAAAACAAAACAAAACCAAAACAACAACAAAAGCTATCACATCATTTTTTTATGCCATTACTGTTTGCACTTCCTGTTCTACATTGTAGATGAGCAAAACCTGCAGGACTTTCACTAAATTCAGCTAGGTGCAGCCAAGAAAATAGGCTCTTCACCTTTGCCCACTGTGTCCATTGCATCTGGTGGGGGTGTCCAAAAGCCCATAGGATTTAATTCACTTATGATCCTTTATGTGAAATATATCCACCAAGTTGATTTTCTCCTAAGCTGGCCTTTTATTTTAAAAGACTCACCCACCTAAAACATAAATATGCTTGAGAAACCAAAATCAGTTGTAAAATTGGGGTTTCATCCAATTAAATAATGGTCAGTCTAACTGGAGAATGTTTACTGAGGCCAGGTGAATTTTGAGATGAAAAAATAAAGGGTTGGAAGAGCATTCTGTTTCAAAGCTCAATCTGCCTGACCCACTTATGAAATGTTAATTTGTAAAACATGAACTCCTGGCCTTTGTTAGAAGGAAGAGGATGCTGCTTTATTCATTTGGAATCCTAAACAAGACACACTCACGAGGTACCAGTGACTTCTGGTTCAGTGCCCAAAAAGTAAGACCATTTCTTCAATTTCTGCTAGAGGATGAGATGCTGTTTATAAAATCAGATGAGGTTGTCTATAAGCATCTTATGACCAAATTGGGGGTGGGGGGAGAATAACTCAAAACCAGTTACTGAAACTAAGTGTCCCATATTCCTTAATTTATCATATCTCTCCAAGATTATATAATTTCCAAATTCTCCTTTCAATAGAATTTTAGAAATGTCTGCAATAGAAATACAAAGGTCAAGTGAGCTTAGAAGAATCTAACAGAAGTTGGCTACCTGTGTCACTTCTTACTATCTTCCTAATTCTAAACCATAAAAAAGCATGTCAGGAACTAGTATCCAAATTATGGCTTTATATAGAATCTCATCAATTTAGAGACTTTTATTTGTTCAAATAAAATAGGGTTATCTTAATTAACATTTAACTGGTTATTCTTAGCCCTCGTCTTTCTATATTTGATGTGTCTTCCAATCAGATTTTCTAAAAATGGCCCAATCAATTGAATACAAATTTATAAAAATGTCTATTCAAATTTCATATTTTGCATTTTAGATTTTTGGACTTTATGGTATCTTGTCCAGTAATAATGATGTGAGTTGCATGATGAATTAATCAGTATTAGACCTTAGCACTTAGAATTTTTTGTATGACTTTCCTCACTGATGGCATCTCAACAATTTGGGCAGAAACAATAGAAAAGAAGAGTTAGTAAGAAGCAAATTGCCAATATTATTTGTAACTGACTTACTCTTTATAAAAATACTTTATAAAGAGTTACTTTATAAAAAATATTTTTGAAAAACTTCAGCCATTTTTCTCCCAACTATCCTATGTATAAACACACAATATTAGTTCATATGGGTTCCTTTTACTCTACAATTACTTCAGGGCAAATTTTTATATTTTGAAATCTATACTTATTTTGATTTTACTTCTGCAAACCAACTAATTAAATGAATGGAAAGAACATCAAGTCAATACGTTGTTTGGTTTCCTGTAAACAAAACAATTGACTGACCAAATATTTAACTTTTTAACCTGTTGTATTACTATGACATAGATTCCACTTTAGGTGGGATGAACCCTTTAGATTCAGGATATGGGCCTTTTGGGGGTT
Source organism: Chaetophractus vellerosus (assembly GCA_004027955.1). Lineage (NCBI taxonomy): Eukaryota > Metazoa > Chordata > Mammalia > Cingulata > Chlamyphoridae > Chaetophractus > Chaetophractus vellerosus. The sequence continues at coordinate 4,877 of PVKH010037767.1, read as the reverse complement.
TTCTCTACAAACCCAACCCAACATGAGCCAGACTGCCTCTTAGTCTTCAATGTCACTGAATCTGTCTCATTTTCCCTCCTCTCCTTGATCTGCAACACACCCACCACCACCTTATTAAAAGGGAAACTATCAAGTATTAAGGAAACGAATTGAAGATAAACTTACACACCACGGAAATTTTGTCAACTATAAACAGAAAAATGGAAAGAATACTGAAAGTGGTATTTGACTGGAAATGAATGGAGACTGTATTCAAAGATTTTTGCATTAACTATTGATGGATTTGTCTATTTCAGTGATGCTCAATCAGGTTTGATTTTGCCCCCAGGGAACATATTGCAATGTGTGGAGACATTTCCAGTTGTCACAAGTGCGGGTGGGGGGGAACTATCAGCATCTAGGGCAGGGGTTCTCAACCTTTTTTTTCCATGGACCCCCTTTGCCAGTCAGGTGAAAACCACAGACCCCTTCTCAGAATATAGCAGCAGATAGTTTCACGACATTCAACTAGCATAGGGTCAAACAACTACCATAATTTCAAAGTATGAATGAGGGTAAGCGATTTTTAAGATATGCAACAAGTATATGTGATATGAAATGAATACTACTGTAATTTATTGCATATATTCACAAGTGAAGGAAATGCTAGATTTCAATTAGAGGTCAGAGAAAATAAAGATAGTACGTTGACTTTTTATCAATTCAAGCTCACAGATCCCCTGAAATCTTTCCACAGACCCCAAGGAGTTAAGAACCCCTGATCTAGTGGATAGAGTCCAAGGATGCTGCTAAGCAATCTACAGTGCACAAGACAGCCCCCCTACAACCAACAATTATCTGACCCCCAAAATTAATAGTGCCAAAGTTGAGACCCTTGGTCCATTTTAAGGTATTTGTAGAGTTTGGTTCTCATAAGTGGGAAAATAGTCCTGCATAACTATCAGAATATCAAAGTAAATTGCTCACTTGTTTTGAAAAGGTAATTCTCATTAATTTTGTGTCAGAAACGTTGTCATCCATTGAATCTGGTGTATTTTTAATTCAAAGGTTAGGAACGCAGGCCCCTCTATATATCCATAGTAACCCTATTGCTTCCAACATCCTAATGATCAATTATGATTGCCACAGAATACAGTTAATTGATATTGCCTTAGTTAGCCATTAAAATAGTTTCTTTTGGATTTGGATTTTTTCCTTTCAAAAGCATTAAGAGCCTCTTTCAAAAACCATATGATATATTTCCTTTTTTTTTTTCCCCCATGAAAGGCTAATATCTGTTAATTCTTTATTGTCTCCTCATAGCAATAATGTAAATATCCCAGAGTGGTCTTATAAGAAGAGGAGATTATGAGTGTGAAAACAAGTCAGTTTATTTCTTGGAGAAAAAAATATTGCCCCTTTACTAATTTATCCTTAATTAAATACCAACACCCAAGTGGCAAGACAAAGTCACAATTATAATAAGTCGCAGGGGATAAGATTTCCAGTTTGAAATGTGAAAGCTGGAGGTCTCATAGACTCCTACTGTTTGCCCATTCCTGCTTTTTTTGATCATGACATTGGAGAAGATGGGAGTTCAAAATAATAACAACATTTACTTAGAAATGCAGTCTACTTTTATTTTCTCCTCCTTAGTTCATTGGTAGTTGCCTTCCCCCAAGTTTAATAATACCCCTTTCAACAATCATAGCACTGATGTTGCAAATAGATTAGGAAAGCACCCAAAGCTGGATGAAATTGTGCAAAGTGTATTTTCAGCATGTTTATACAATACCATGCCTCTTAAATATGCTTCTCTTAAAAGGGTGCACGCTGCAGCATGAACTGTGTGCATATTTAATGTATCTTCATGGAATATGCTGTATGCTTAATATACATATTCTATAAATAAAGTTTAAAATGTACAATAGAAATACATATTTCTGTATGCAAATAAATATATTATACACAAAATCTCCATATGTAATATGTAATGCAATATATGTTGCTTCAGATTATAAGTAGATTGTATGTGCCCATTTTTATTTATTTATTTATTTATTTATTTATTTATTTATTTATTTATTCATTTTGAGGTACCAGGCCCAGGAATTGAACCTGGGACCTTGTATGTGGGAAGCGGGCACTCAACCACTGAGCCACATCGGCTTCCTCCACTTTAAAAATAAAGTAGTATTTGCTTTTGAAGGAAGAGATATACAATAAGTCAGAATCCTATCATTGCTAATATTAAAATTGCTTTACAAACATTGAGAGTAAAATACAGATTTCAAATATCTCTTGGAGGAATGAATTAATAAACCCTTGCTGGTATTGACCATGGGACAATAATGCTTTATGCTCCTGACAGACCTCGGACTTGCATCTTCCTGGCTGGTACTGTTTTGAGCTTGTGTCTTGATTGCATGATGAGGTTGCAACCAAACTATTCTCATCCAGTTTCACTCTCCTCCAACTTTACTGATTTTTGTCAAATGTAAAACATCATGAGAAAAGGCTGACCTGTACAAGTTTTTTCAGTCTGACAAACCAGGTAAAAATGGTACAAATACTGTGTTTCGAAAGCCACTCTTTTTATTTTGGGTCCAGGACATCGGCCTACACATTATTGGCCAAACATTTTAGCGTAGCATGATCAGGCAAGGTTCCCCAAGAAATTAGGAAATAGATGGCTTGTTTTGGGGTGCCCTACATTTTCTCCATAATGGCCCTATTCCTTAGTCTGTTGACCCTCAACTATCTACCTTTTCCAGAAAATTTTATTTGGCCCATCAGCACAAGCCCTTACCAACCAATATTAAACCAATATTTTTATATTAGTTGATACTTGCCTTGCAGTCCCAACAGACACTTGCATTTTAAAAGGAAATGCTTAAACACTGAGCATTTGAAAGATTCCCTTTAGATATCAAGGCATGCAAAGGCAGGGACATTTATCAGTGAATACTAACTTTCTTCCAATGTTATGACATACTTAATGTCTATCCACTTCCTAAATTTTGCATATTATGACACAATCTACCCATTAGCTGCTCTAAAATTATTTCATTTCTAGAATGAAAGAAAAGAAAAACAAAACATCAGGGTTTCTATCTATTCATGTGTTTTGTATTGTTCCAATAAGAGATTCTCATTTCATTTTTAAGAATTTTAATGGAATTCTGTATCAGTGAATTTTCAACTGCTACTCTTTAGATGGTTGCAAATACTGAGGCAGGAAAACACTCTTTTTTTCAACCAAGAATGGAAAAAGCAAAACGTGGTAAGTTGTGGAACCCAGGCATTTATTAAATAGGTGGCATTCCAGAAAATCTGTTTGTTGACATCCTATACACTGATATAATGAGTCATGGGAAAAATGCAAAGAAAAAAAAACATCCATCTTCTGTCCTTGCACCTTACACACAGCAATTCATTTTAATCTGCTCTCTATTTCTTTAGAAGAAATGTAGATATCTTTGGAGGTTTTATTGAAGGTCTGAAAAAATGAGTATCATTTTCAAGTTATTTTATAAGATAAAGGATGGCTTTACTGAATAAAGAGTGTGCCCAATTTCAATCTGAATAATTGTTTGACCATTTGTAGAAAAAGCAAACGTAATTCACCATACCTCAAGGCAATCTTCTTAGACATTGTAAATCTTGTTCTCCTTACTACATGTATATACTACATTTGTGCTTACATTTGTGATAATATGTGTATCCTTGTTAGGGCCATAGTATATTACATTATAAGTTTGCCTGCAACAGATTCACCTGGAGGGCTTATTGAAACTCAGGAAGTTGGGGTCCCAACCCCAGACTTCCCGTTTCAGTACTGAGTTGTGGTCTGTGAATTTGCATTTCTAACAAGTTCCCAGGTGATCCTGATGAGGATCATTGACTTTTAAAATCTATTGAAAATTGTCACCAAAACATGATAATTAGCAAAACATCTATTATTGATGACAAAATTTTACATTTAAAACACTATCACAGGAAAGGAAAGGCTTTCTTAGACAAATTTCAGTGCTTACTTACAAAAGGGCTGCTCATATTTTGTCTCCTGGGAAACTTTTAATGCCATGGTCTCAACACCAGCGGTTAAAAAGATAACATATTTGTAAATTACCTTGAAGAATCATTAGCATACCCATGTTTCAAGACATCAACAATAGCCCATGTTGAACTCTTTGATAACTCACTAAAAAGATATTATAAGCATACATTTTTATGCGATCACCTACCTCATATATTTTTTGTATAAATTATACATGAAAACACATTTCCCTATAAGTATGAAAAATAATCATTTATTTTGTTGTTTAGAATTACTGTTAAGTAAAAAATATTTGCATGATAGAAGTGATTCATCAACCTGTCCTTAACACATACACACACAGACACATACACAGCCACACCTTCTCAGGCATACAAACGCACATTAGCACACTCATATGCACATGCACCTACAGATACACACAGTTGCACACATACATGCATACGGACACATGCAAGTCTCCTTGTATGCCTTAACAGTGCCCAGAGGCATAAACTTACTATTACTTCAAACAGCATTTGGAACTTTGCTGGAAAAGACATTGAACTCTTAGTTTCAGCCAGGTGGTATTGAAGAAAAAACACTACTGTCTCCACTTTGCACTGTGGTCAATTCACTACGGAATTTTCCCACAGATGTTAGGATCACATGAGTTTTAAGCCATTATCAGTGCCAATAGTATTCTAGTTATCCGAAGGCCATCTCTTCACTTCATGCCAGTGATCACAAGGGGTAGTAGTGAGAAAGCATGCTGAGATCTGATATATATATCATAACTCATAGAAGACACATCTATAAATGCATGCCTGTACAATTGATACTTTTAATATCGGCATGA
>PVKH010037766.1:0-11416 GCA_004027955.1 Chaetophractus vellerosus | reverse complement strand
TTTTAAAGATTTTATTTATTTTATTACATATCTCCCCTTCCCCCCGTTGCGGCGACGCGCCGAGACTTGGTCACTGCGCAGGCGCGGCTTTCCCCGCTTGTGGGCGGCTTTCTGCTTCCATCACGGCCGGCTCCAGTTCGCGGGTGGCTGGCTGTGCTCGACCTGCAGGCGACCTGCCCTGCCCGTGGCGGCTCCTGCCTGTCTGTGGCAGCTTTTTGCCCTGCCCACGGCGGCTCCGGCCCGCCCATGGCGGCTTCCACTCTCAAGGCGGTCTGCCCGCTAGGAGAGGTCCCCGGGAACCGAACCCAGGGCCTCCCATGTGGTTTCCCAGCGAGCTCTTCATCCACTGAGCTATCTAGCCGGGCCCCAAGCCATTTCTGATATATTTTTCCTAGTGGCTTTTAGCAGACTAAAACACATACTTTCTAGAAATGTATCCATTTCATCCAGTTTATCCAATTTGTTGGTGTACAATTGTTAATAGCAATCTCTTACAATACTTTAAATTTCTGTATAATTTGTAGTAATATCCCCACTAGTATTTCTGATTTTAGTTTTTCTGTTTTTTCTTTTTTACTTTGTCAGCCTAACTGAAGTGCTATAAATTTCATTGATCTTTTCAAAGAATCAACCTTTGTTTTCATCGATTTTATTGTGTTTTATTCTCTAGTTTATTTTTCTCTTCTCTATCTGTATTATTTTCTCCCTTCTGCTAGCTTTGAATTTAATTTACTTCTCTACCTAGTTTCTTTTTTTCCCTTTGACAGCTTTTCTTTTTTTCACATTTTTAAAATTTATTTTTATTACAGAAGTTGTGAACTTATAAAACAATCCTGCGCACATATAGAATTCCCATACAACAACCCTTCTTCACCAATACACCACACCACTGTGGAACATTTGTTACAGATTATGAGATAATATCAGTTTATTACCACTAACTAGGTCCATAGCATACATTTGGCATATTTTTTACAAACCCCCCTGTTTTTTTTTTTTCAACTTTGTTTTCTAAGAAGCTTTAGGTTATGGAAAATTCACATAGAAAATACAGGGGATTTCCATAAACCCTCCTGTCCCCGCTCACCCCCCATTTTTCTGGTTTCCTATAGTAGAAAGTAAATTTATCATATGAAATCTTTCTTCTTTTTTCAATTTATGTGTTTATAGCTCAGTTTCCTTCTTTACACTACTTTTGCTGCATTCTATAAGTTTTTGGGATGTTCTTTTAGTTTTCATTCATCTGAACATATTTTCTAATTTCCCTTGTAATTTCTTATTTGAACAATTAATTGTTTAGGAATGTGTTGTTTAATTTCCACATGTTTGTGGATATTTTCAGTGTTCCTTATGTTATTGTTTTCTAGTTTAATTGCATTATATTCAGAAAAGATATTTTGTATTATTACAATCTTTTAAAAATTATTAAGACTTGTTTTGTGGCCTAAAATATAGTCTATCCTATAGAATGTTCCATGTGCACTTGAGAAGTATTCTTATTCTGGGTGAAGTATTGTGTATTTCTATTAGGTCTAGTGGGTTTATAATGTTGTTCAAGTCCTCTATTTCATTACTGATCTTCTGTCTGGTTATTCTATCCATTATTGAAAGAGGAGTATGGAAGTCTCTAACTAGTAGTTTAGAACTATTTCTCCTTTCGATTCTGTCAATATTGCTCTATATTTTGGGTTGTTAGGTGTTTATTTTTTAATAATTTTTATACTCTCTTCCTGGATTGAATCTTTTATCAATATATATAATGTCCTTTTGTCTCTTGTAATCTTTCTTTGCTTAAAGCCTATTTTGTCTGACAATAATATAGCCACCCCATCTCTCTTTTGGCTAGTATTTGTATGGAATATCTTTTTCATCCTTTTACCTCAACATCTTTGTGTTTTTGTATCTAAATTGTGTCTCTTATAGATAGCATATAGATTGATTATGTTTTTTTGTATGCATTCTGCTAATTTCTATCTTTTTAATAAAATTTTATTGAAATATATCATATGCATATGCGCATAAATAAACATTAAGTGTATAGTAAAAGTTGTGAACTTTAAAAACAAACATATATATCATCATACAGGGCTCCCATACATCACCTCATCACCACTACCTTGCATTGTTGTGAAACATTTGTTACAAACTATGAACAAACTGTAGCCCATACCTTATATTTGGTGTATTTTTCCCCAACCCACCAGATTATTAACACTGTGTATTAGCATTATATATTTGTCATAGTTCCTGAGAGAACATTCTTGTATTTGTTCAGTTAACCACAAAACTTCTTCCACCACTGGATTCCCCGTGTTCTACAGTCCCATGCTTTGTACAATCCACTTAAAAGTGTAAACTCAGTGGCTTTGACTTTGGCGAGTTTAATCCATTTACATTTAAAATAATTGCTTGTAAGGAAGAACTTCTGCCTTTTAGCTATTTGTTTTCTGTGTGTCTTATATGGTATATGTGCCTTAATACCTACATCGCTGAAACCTACGAATCTCGGAGGACAAGGTTCTCATTGCCAGCCCTAGTACTAGGCAGCCATTCAATGAATGCTATTCTATAGCTGTGACAGGGCTAAGGAATGGGGGATGGTAGCTGGTTTGCACATGTGGTTCTCTTACCAAAACCCAGCCACCTCTTCCTTTATTGAGCAATTCCCCTGTTTATGTGTTCAATCAGGTTCCAAATTTCCAAAATATTGATTCTGCTAGTTTTTTCAGGCCCACTAGTTGTTTTGGTGGAGAGATCAACCTTTAGTGCTTCCTAGTATGGCCTTTTATGTGACATCCTTTTATTGTATTTTATACACTAGTATTTATGGGCAATTATATAGCATTTGAAAAAATACTTGCTAGTAAAAGATCCCTGACAGTGGTAGACTACCTTGGCATTCTTCCAAGGATTATATGCAGGGAGAAATGCATATTAGATAAGTATGATGGCCGTGATATTTTGGGCAATTTGTACAACTGCTGCTCAAATCTCCTTGAAATGTGGTTAATGCTTCCCTCTAGGTCACTTTATATTTGTAGGTCTATGCCAAGGCAGTCTGAGAGGGGAAATTACTCTAATTGCTTTTTTTAGTGCCAGCCTTTTTGCCTGCCTTCCCTCCCTCCTTTTTGCTTCTTGAAGAAGAGAGAAGAGTTAATCTAAATCTTTAAGTAAAGGAAGAAAGTAGATAGCTGTCATAATTGTGTTTCAATATACAATCAGTTTTTTGGGAAAAGAACCTCAATGTGCTTGTGTGGATAATGGAGAAGAAGAAATTGGTTTGGGTTCCTGGGGCCAGCTGCAAGGAAGGAAAGGAAAGCACAGAAAACTAGCCTGGGCCAAAGAAAGGTCCAGATTCTTAACCCATAGAAAGTCATATTTAATTCCCTAATTTTAATCTCTGAATATTTAATGAACTCCTAGCAAGTATAAAGTTTGAGCTCCAGGGCCATGAAGATTAAACATTGTCTTCAAAGGGTTTGCAACTCAGTCAGAGGGACAAAGCACACAAATAACAATTCAGGAATAAAATAGGGTGAAAATACAATATAAGAAATGTCTTTTGTGATACATTTGCATATTGCTAAAGAGCTTTGGATAAAATATGCCTTGAATTTTGAGAAAGTTAATTTTCCTGACCCTGAGATGCAGGCGTAGATAGTTTCTCTCAGAATCCTTTCAAGCTTCATGGAATTTGAGGACTCACAGACCCAGAAGTTCTTGGTTCTGAATTACAAAGTCATGGATTTTCTACACAGGACTCAATGCTGTGGGAAACTTGTTAAGGCTGACAGAAATGTCAAAAGGCACAAAATCTGAGTATTGAAGTCTTATAGAGGAGAGGGGATAGAGTGCAATATCACTGTGGAGTATAGAATACATAGCAAATGGCTCACTGTTTTCTTCTTTTCAGGCTTCACTTTAAGGACCAATTAGATTTTGTGAAGGCAACTGGGTTTCATTAATTCTTCATGTTTAGGCAATGAGGCACATCAGGATGGCTCAGCATCTCCTTCAGTGCCCGCTGGCCATCTTCACACATACCGCCTCAATGTTCAGCAACAGTTCTTGGCTTCTGGGTCACTGAACCAGCTGAGCTTCTTCAATATTATAGAGCATTTAGGGAAGAGTCAGACTGAACAGGGATCTTTGCTAATGGCAGCTCTTACAAAAATAAATATTGTTGAATTTTAGAAAAGTCTCTTTCAATTTTAAAGTTCCCAGTGTACTATAAATTGAAGCCCATTAAATTAGGAGTTAACATAATCTTTATATGATCATCAAATCTGTCTTTATATCAGCAGAAACATTTAAAATAATTTCATATACTAAATTGTGAAATAGGATGAAAATAGATTCTAGGTTATCAGTTATTTTTATAGTTACAAATGCCATGTTTTCCTAATATTCTAAGAAGTTTTTACAGAGACAGTTGTAGCAGGAAAACTTTTTCCATAGTGCAATACTTTTTCAGAAAATAGTATCACTGTTTTTAATTATTGTACAAAATCAACCTTTATTGAGGAGTCACTACTTGTTAGTTCTGTACACATTTCCATGTTTAAGCAAGAGGAAATGCTCAAGGGTAAATTTGGCTTATTCATTAAATAATCAACTGTGTAAAAGGAAAAAAGTATGCTTCAATAAATAAGAAGGGCAAAAAACTCACATTCGGTAGATTCATTTGGTTAACAAAGTTAAAAGTGTTCTTAACTCTTGCCCAAGACTACTGAATTTTCTATTTATTGAACATATTTAATATCTATCAATTTTAGAGTATAGATGCAATATTTTAATTAACTTTGAACAAATTACTGAAAAGGATTAACATACACAGGGTTATGTTATCTTATAAAAATTTATGAAGAAAGTAAAAAAATGAAATGTAGTTTTGATTTTGATATTTATTGTACAGTAGAATCATCGGCTTAAATTGTAGGAGCAATGAGAGACTATTTATGGGGTGAGGGGTCAGCTGCATTTGCTTAAAAGCTATTTGAAAACAATTTAATATTGATTATATTTAAATGACTTTTCCAAGCAAGGACAAAGCAAAATGACAGTTGTACTCTATGTTTGTTATTTTTTATTAGTTAGATACTTGAAAAATTCTGTTGATAAAATTTGAGTATAAATATTGAAATAAAAGTCCAATCGATGCAATTAATATAATTTAGTTTTCAAAAAAATTTCTGAATTTCTTCACATTTCTGCTATTTAGATATAGGAGAAAATATGTTTATAGTGAATGAATTCATAAAACATAAATCTTGCTTTCTTTTTTATTTTTAGGAACAGTTCTGTAAGAGTGCAATTCTCATGTTGACTTGAGAATAATGAAGTTCATGTTTTCATTTTATATATGAATTTCTCTCCTTTAGTTTTGTGCTAGAGGTATTTTACATTTATTTAAATAAAAGCTCTTTATTGATTTATGACTTGAAAAAGAAACTGCAGCTTAAAATAATCTTTGTATTGATTTCTCACATTTTTCCAAATCATTTCATGTAAAATTTAATTAAGATTTGTTTATTAGTTTCCATTCCCCACCCTGAATATGGCTGTCTTAAATACTTGCCAAATTAGCTATTCTGAATTCCTAGTCTGGTTCTAATTTTTATTATCTGTTTGTAAAATTTATAAGTTGCCTCTCTTCCCCTTGCTCTCTTTCTCACTGTGGCACTATGATATCTGAAAGATAAAAATATATTTTTTATTGTTTATATTCAATGTATGTCATTTTTGATGGAATTTAGATGTTTAGTACATTTAGAATTGCCAGATTTAACAAACTAAAAATAAAGATTGCCCAGTTAAATTTAAATTTCAGATAAACAACTGGAAAAAGACTTCGAATAAAAGGGGGAAATGGTAAAGACAAATGAGTTCACAGGGCTAAGAGACTTCAAAGTGAGTCGGGATGTCAACCCAGAGGTAACACTTATGCAGATCCCAGTAGGACCTCCTAGGCTTCCAATATGGATATCACCCCAAACAGAGGGCCTCCTGAGGCCTTTGGAGATATCCAGGTCCTATATCAGGGCAGATAGCCCCAGAGTTTGGTGTCTTACCAGTGGGCTCTCATTTGGAATCCTTGCTCCTGAGAGTGACAGAGTCTGACCAAAATATGTCTTCACTGCACATGGCCCATCTGTCTCTTCTATTCAAACCTATATGTGATGCCAGAGTTTTAGGTGTACTTCCAGAGACCAGAGACCATGGGCTGTCCATGTGCCAACTGGGTCCAGAGGCTCTGTGGACCTGCAACTCCTACTCTGCAACTCAATGGACTCACCCAGGACACCTAGTGGGGAGATGACAATGGACAACGGCTATCCTGGGGAATGGAGAGAGCCTGCAGCTGCAGGCAGGATAATCTCTTCCATCGTATCCATGGGATAAAAGCCTCCTCTCACTTGGTGATGGAGGGGACATCACCATCCTAGACTCCTCGGGATTAAGGGAAGAGCTATGGACTAGAGTGGACTTGTTGGTATCCTCTTATAGACTTGTGATTCATGCAATGGAAGAAATTACAAAATTATGTGGAGCCAGGGGCCACTGGACTCTTTGGGGGCAGGGAGAGGGAAGGGCAGGTGTAATACGGGGGCTTTTTTGGGACTTGGGAATTGTCCTGGGTGATGTTGCAATGGAAGATATAGGCCATTTTATATCATCATGTATCATGCAGAACTGTGTGGGAGAGATGGTGGTCTACAGTCTGAACTGTGGTCCATGCTTGGTGGCAAAACCCCAAAATGTGTATATCTATTACAGGTGATGTACCACAGTGATGAAGAATGTATATGTGGGAGGTTGTGGGAGGTGTGGGGGGTGGGACATATGGGTACTCCTAAAATTTCTGTGTAACGTTTATGTAAATCGATGTATTAAAAAATTGGTTAAAAATTGAAAAAAAAGAATATGGTGATATATGGGAAAATTGCAATTGATATAACTTATAGACAGTAGCTAACAGTAATGTAATATTTTGCAGCAATTGCAAGAAGACATTTCAATACTGAGGGACAACAATAGGAGGATATAAAGGGGCATGGTATTTTTCCTTTTTAGAGTAATGAAAACATTCTGAAATTGACTGAGGTGATGACAGCACAACTCTGTGATGAAAATGAGGGCCACGGAGTGCACACTTTGACTGGATTGTGCAAAGCATGGGACTAAATAACACAGGGAATCCAGAGGTAGATTATTCACTATACTTAACAGGACAAATATGAGAATGTTCTCAAATGAATGATAAGTATGTAATACTAACATAAGATATTAATATTTGGGTGGGTTGGGGGAAAATACACCAAATGTAAGATATGGGCTATAGTTAGTAGCACTATGTTGATGATGCTCTTTCATAGTTTGTAACAAATATTTCACAACAATGCAAGGTATTGGTGGTGGGGAAAAGTATTGGTGCCTTATACGATTTTTTGCATGTTTGTTTTGTAAATCTATAAATTTTGCTGTAAATTTACATGTATTCATTTATGAATGATATACTGCAATAAAAATTTTACTTTAAAAATAAAAAAATTTCATATAAACAACGAATAATTTTAAAATATAGGTATGTCTAGAATATTGCATGGAACATGTTTATCTGAAATTCACCTTCTCTTGGTGTCCTGTATTGTATCTGGCAACCCTAGGACATTTTATCATATTTGGTGGGATTGGTGTTAACCTTCTTTTTCTTTTTAGATCCCATATCCTTTCTCTTATACTATCTCCTTTCAATCCCATTTCTTAGATTACAAAATCAGGAAACAATGAATCCCTGAATCCCATTGTGTAATTTTAGCCACAAAGAGAAGTTGTCCTGCTGGGTGAAATGCTAGGTGCTATATCTACATCTAAAACATTAAAATTATGAAAAAAATCCAACAACACAACAAGTTAGCCTCACTCCTGATACCATTTGTAATGCTAAACCTGTAGCTTAACATTTTTTTGAACAAATCAATTTTATTGATACATATTAATAAAGCATACAATTCATCTAACGTGTTCAATCAATGGTATTTGGTATAATCACATAGTTGTGCTTTCATCACTTCAATCATTATTAGAGCATTTTAATTATTTCAATAATAATAATAAAAAACAAAAAAGAGACAAACAAGAAAATTCCTTACCTCTCAATCTCTGTATGCTTCCCCCCACTGTACATAGCTGGTGTTTCTGGCTATTCAAGCCAAAGTGTATAATCAATGGCTTTTAGTGTAATTACAATGTTGTACATTTATCATCTCAAAAATTTTAGAACAATTTCATTGCTCCAAAAAGAAAGACTCCATGCCACTTAGCATTCCTTCCTCAAATCTACATAACCACTAATTTCATTTCATATTTATAAATTGATTTATATTTGGCTAGCTTAACATATCTGCCCCACAATGTTTGGGCTTCCTCCCTTGATCACAGGTAGATGGGGATGGAGATCTCTTCTAATGACAGGGAGAAGCAAGTTAAAATTAGTTTTCTTGCTTGTGACTAGTCATCCCTTATTCAGCAGTATATCTCAAGCTACATTCCTTTTTTTTTTGTAATAATAACATTTTTTTAAAAAGAAGTTTTAGATTTACCTGTAAAGAAAATTATATTAGAAGAATTGGGAATTCCCATATAACCCCATACCCATACCCACAAACAAAGTTTGTCCTATTATTACCATCTTACATTAGTGTGATACATTTATTAAAATTGATGAACCAATATTGAAGCATTGCTAATAACCAGTCTATGGTTAACATTATGGTTTACACTTTGTGCTGGACAGTTTTATAGCCTTTGACAAATATATAATGTCATGTGCCCATTATTGCAGTATCATAGAACAATTTCACTGCCCTAAATATGCCCTGTATTTCACTTATTCATCCCATCCCCTCCCTTCTGAACCCCTGGCAACTACTATCTTTATGTCAATGTTACAAGCTCTTCCATAAACATGAGATAATAACTGCTATAGCAATAAATCATCTTTGGTGCATGGTATACTCCCTCCTTATTTTTATTCATTCCTCAATCTTTAGTTATTTGTGATGATGTCTGCTCTGATTGCTTCAGGCTGAGAGGGACTTAGATATTATGGGACAGATAAAAGGAATTGTTTTGCTTTCAGTTGTAGATACCCTTGATTTTTGGGATAGGACTTGCCCATCAACATTGTTTAGTTGGTTGTCCAGGGCAAGCCAAAGAACTGGAGAGTAGGAGTTAGTTGCAACTCTGCTGGGATTCAGGGCTCAACTGGCATATGAACAATCTGAAGATTTAAGTTTCTGAGCGATATGTTTCATGGGTATACTGAAAATTATAGGTTTAAATAAAAGAAGTAGAAGAATCATGAGTAGGGGAATTATAAATGAGTGTAACTATGTTATATTGGGGAAATAGATGATCATATATTCCCAAACAAGGCCCACCAAGGGGGTGTTGATTTAATGAGGCTATGTGCCTTGCCTCTGGTGTCCAGATGTCTCTGGAGCCATTGGGAGCATTCTTGTTTGAGGCTTTGTTTACTGTGGCAGTTAGTGAAATCTGCCTGAGACCTGCATATGCATAACCTCTGGAATGACCTTCCAACTCACTTTGAAATCTCTTAGCCATAAAAACTCTTATTTAATGTTCCCCCATTTTAGTCAAAGTCTTTTTCCAAGTGCATTGCTTTCACTACTATTCACTACTGTGTGGGCCTCTATCGAGAAAGCTTACCTATGACAACATGAATACATTCTTATTACATAGAAGTATGTTTTTGGTGCATTTTCCCCTATATATCACCCCACTATCAGTACCCTGTACTAATGATTTAACTTTGTTATAGATCCGGAAACAGAATTTTAAAATTTGTATTCTTAACAACAATCCTTGACCACCCCAGAGTTCACTGAGTTATGCAGTCAACCATTGTGCCAGTTTGAAATTCTTTTATGAATCTCTAAAACATAAAGATTATATTTTTGAACTAATACATTCCTGTGGGTGTGAGACCCTTTTGATTGGAGTACATCAGTGAGGTGTAACACAGGGTGAGTCTCTGCCCTTGTGCTGGGTCTGACATAAATGGAGACAGAGAAAGAGACACACATACAGGAAAAGGGAGCTCCACCATTTTTTATCTTGTCATGTGAGATAGGACTCAAGGATTGCTTAAGCATGAAGCCCCCAAGAGGCTGGGCCTGCGGAACAGTACAATGCTGAGTCGATGAGCCTTATCATTAGCCTGCTTTCCATGTGGTAGAATGCCAGGATTACCAGTAGCTCACTTTGGTGAGAAAGCCTCTCTGATGGTGCTTTGATTTGGACATTTCATGGCCTTAGAACTGTAAGCATTTACCCCAAATAATATTCCCACTATAAAAGCCAACCCATTCTGGTACTTTGCATTGGCAGCCTTTGGCAAACTAAGACACCATGATGCTTTTCTTCTTAGCATCATGGATGGCCCAAAACTTTCCCTTTCAACCATGATCACACTCACACTTGAGCGCTGTTAATTACACTTAAATCGCTGCACCACCATCACCTCTGTCCATTTCCAAACCATTACAATCAACCTAATTATAAATTCTGCACAGATACTCCTTTGATCAGGACCACTAAAGATGTTAATTGTTGCCTCTGTGTGTGTGGAGAGAGTAGGTGGGGGTCTAGTTCAAATAAAATTGGAAAATTCTGGGTTAAAGCGGATTTCAACCGCATAAATTCTCTGAAGCTTTATTTTGTTGCTTTTCACTGGGTATCTAAGTGCGACCACAGTGTGCTGCTTTTCCCTAATTTATTTGACTACAGAAACTTTTTTGTGGGGGCACATCAAGTACATTTTTTGGGGACATCAGAGTTCCAGTAAGCAGGGCGATCAGAAACCATTCTACCATAACGTAGCAGGAAAGATTTCAAATGACTCACTCTGATCACAAATGGTATAATTAAAAATAATCCCAGACCCAAGTAACAGGATATAGGAATGGCATACAGATAGGAAAAGAGGAAAGTTGGAACTAACAGTTGTTGAGCACCTACTATTTACTAGGAGTCATATGAGATGCTTTATAGGTTATTCATATTATTTTCATAAAATCTTCCCAACAAAAGTGTTAAACTTGTTTGTGGATGAGGAAACACAAGCTCAGAGAAGTCTGGTGATTTGCTTATTGTCACACAACCAGTTAAGTTGGCATAATTCAGATTCAAGGCAGGTACTTCAGACTTTAAACCCTAATTCTTTACCTTCAACAAGAATCCATATAAATCCAGTTTTTTTTTTTTTGTTTTTTGCTATCCCTATATCTATGCAGACCAATCCTTCAGTTTTGAGAATTACCACTCACGCAGCAATATTTCTGTTTTCCCCAGCCACCTAGACAGCTAATACATTCTGAGACTCTTTTTTATG
>PVKH010037765.1:0-11422 GCA_004027955.1 Chaetophractus vellerosus | reverse complement strand
GTGTGTGTGTGTGTGTGTGCGGGGGGATTCCAGGGGCAGTGGCAAATGGTCCTGGGGCTGTTAACCAGGCTGCCTGGGGTGGAGTCATCAGTCTGCAGGGCCAGATTCAGCTATTGAGGGGGTCAAAGCCAGAGCTGAGATGATATGAATGTAAGCCAAATCTGAGCAGTGAGGCAAGGATGGACAATGACACTAATAGTAAAGAAAGCGAGAAGTGGGGCCGGCTGTAGCCCATAGGAGGCCATGAGTTTGGTTCCCGGGGCCTCCTCGAGTGGGCAGACCGCCTTGAGAAGGCAAGCCGCCGTGAGCAGGCAGGCCGCCACGCAGTGAGCTGACTCGGCAGGTCGCCGCAACGGGGGGAGACAAGCAGACACAGAGGAACGCAAAACTGAACACAGCAAGAACAAACAGAAAGGGGGGCATATGTAATAAATAAAAAAAATAAAATAAAAAAAAGAAAGTGAGAAGCAAGATGGCCCAGGCAAGGGGTCAGGACAGAGTTAGGGAATGGAGAGAATGAGCCTGGCTACACATTGTGTGACGTGCACTCTGTGGACTACAGAGGAAGATGTGGAGCCTTGACAGAGCTGTGCCAGCTGGACAGCCTTGGTCCTGGCAAACACATGCCAAGCTACAGGGTACGTACTAGGCACATTGCTTTACAATGTGCAATTAAGTATCTCACTTAATTGTCACAGCTACCACAAAAGACAGGTTTTATTATGCCAGTTTAACAGATGATGAAACTGAGCTAGACAGGCAAGTAACTTGTCCAAGATCACTTAGAAAATAAGTTCTAAGAATTGAATTTAGATCTCCTTGATGCAATTTCTATTACTCTTTTTCAAGATTCAAGCTTTCCAGGATGAAAACAACCTTTGAGTGACCCAATAAGTATTTGTAGAATCAAAGCCTCTGGGCCTAGTCAAACCTTCAGATGACTCCAACCCTGGACAGCATCTTGTTTGCAACCTCATGTTAAGTTGCTCCCAAATTCCTGACCCACGGAAACTATGAAACAATAAACATGAATTGTTTTAGGCCACTAAGTTTGGGGTAATTTGTTATTCAGCAGTTGATAACTAATACACTGCTCATAGATTAGACCATGAGGATGAGGGTAAAAGGAAGTGGCTGTGACTATGGAAAGCCTGACCAAAAAAAAAGTACAATCAATTCCCTCTGGCCCAGGGGATTATGTAAAGACACAGAGATGGTGAAGCAGGTTTGGGAGACAAATGTGTTCTCACCTCCTATTTAGGGGCTAAAGTCCTTGAGTAGTTTTCTCAGATAGGCTGAGGCAACAGAAACATTTCTGTTTGGGACAACAGTAGCAGAATGTCTGCCAGAATGCCCTGCAACAACCCTGGGCTCTCAGCTCTCAGGTGGTATGTAAAAGACAGAGAAACTCCTACAAGCCCCCAAAGGAGGAGGAGGTCACTGAGCGCTGGGGAGCCACCAGAGAATGTCACCACTGTGGCCATGAGGATGAGGGACTCAAACAAGGGTCAAAGAGGAGAGTCCAACCAATCTCAGCAAAAGTTGAGGAGAAGACAAGTCAGCAGGGAGGAACCCTGTGCCCCATGGAAGCTGCTAGCAAACAGCACAAGTTACACTAGTTACAGACTTGAGACACAACTGTCAGCAAAATGCCCACAGGACAGGAAAGACCGACCATGCATACCCAACAACTCAGGGAAGTCAGGGGTCCCCACTTTATCCCATGCTTGAAATCACGAAAGCCTCCAAGATGCCATCTTGAAGAGGAAAAAAAAAAACTGGTTAGAGGAGAGGGGAAGAAAGGATAAAAAAGAAAGTGACCCAAAGGGAGAATGTTATTGAAGAGATCATTTAAAGATTTGATAGGACCAAATTCAGTTTTTCACTCCACTCTCCAGTGGGAGCTGGGGATGGGGCTGGAAAGGAAAATCATATCAGTTATAGAAAACAGTGAGGCTATGGTTTCTTAGCACATTTAAGTCTAGCATAAGTAAATGTGTGATTCCAGTTCAGATGCTATAAAAATATAACAAAGATTACGGAAGCTCAAAGTAAGGTTGTTGTGCTGGATCTAGAACTTGAGAACCAGAAGGGACACTGGAAATCATCTAAACCCTGATATTTTCCCATTTGTGCCTTATCTGATGGAACCCATGCCCTTCTTCGCCCATCCCATTAGCCACCAAGCTCTAAGGGCTGGTATTGAAAAGGTGGCATTGGCTTTGCCAGATGCACATTTTGGGAATTATAACTCTTGACTCTATTTTAAAAGGTCACCACTAAGTCATAGGCTCTGTTATGTATAGCACAGAGAAGTCGCAAGCAGGAATTGGAGCTGTAACACTTTTGTTTTGTAGGTTAGAAGCCAACCCTTATTTTATTAAAATGTATTCAGGGGATTGAGAAAGAAAAGGACCAGATTGTACTGTGGCAATATACACAAAAGCATGCACCACATCCAAGCTCTGCTGTCTTGGGCTGTCCTGTGAGAGGCCTCTTGGACCGTGATTTGGCTGAAGTCTTGGAACCAGCCTCATGAAGCCTAGCCAGCCCTCTCTCAACCAGATGTGACCGCGACATTCACATCACCCAATGGTAGGGAAGGCCACAGGGTTGGTTGAACGGGAAGGCTTGCTTTGCTATTTATACTGTCTTATTTTTGAAGAAACTCCATTCTCGCGAGCCCTGGCATCTTCCAAATGATTCGTCCAAGTAGTCAGAGAGGCAGTGGCCTACCTGAAACCAATCTCTATATGCCCTCCACCGAGCTTCATCTCCAAAATCAGAAGCCCTGGTCAAGCCAAGGTCATGGGCAAAATCACACTTCAGGTCCACTCTGCCTCAGGCAACACACATACCCACACATATACTGATGGATGTCTAGAAAATCCTCTCAGCCGGCCTGAGGCTCATTTCATGTTCTTCTCGATCCAGTCTTTAAAAGGCAGCACCTTGGTGAAGGCGGTGGAGAGGCTCCAGCTGCATGTTTTATCATAGCTCCAGCTGACCAGCCCCACCAGATGCCAGCGCGGCTCAGGGGATGCCCGTCCCGGGAAGGACACTGCCGCGATGCCCCCTGTCTCTGCCAGGCAGATGTTGGAAGGGGCGGTGGGGTCCTGGCTGGCACAGAACATGTTGTCCGTGACGCTCACTGGGATGCCGTGGTCTTCGTGCTGCTCCTCACACAGCAGCGAGTCTACCACCCTCACCAGCCCCGAGTGCAGCGTGTTGTTCTTGAAGCCCGGGCTCCTCACATCTGCCAGGACGTTCCAGCCAGTCACAGTGATGTGGGACTCCTGGAAGGAGATACTGAGGTCACGGACGGCAGCCAGGCAGATGGGCTGGACCTGGGTGCTGATGCGAGCCTTGTCCAGGAGTTTCAGGACGGCGATGTCAGAGTCAAGCAGGATGGGATCGTAGTTGGGATGCAGAATGATAGCAGAAATCTGCAAGTGGAAGGAACAGACAGCGATGGTGAACAGCCAGCCTCACAGTGGGCAAGCACACACAAACCTGGGGCTAAATTATCAGGAGAAAATGTCTAAGATGCAGCAGTAATTACTCGAAGATACTTTGCTCAAGGGAATGTAGAAATCAATAGCTCTATTTCCAGGATTTCAACCTGAAATGCTTGCTGGGGCCTGGCAGGTGGTGGTAAGTAAGTGGAGTGGACAGGTGAGGTTGTAGAGAATGAGGGTGCACACCCATCTGAAGTGGACAGTTGCCAGTTGGCTCCAGCTGATCATTGCTGTAGCAGTTTGATATTATCGACGAATTCCAAAAAGAAATATTGGATTATGTTTGTAAAGTAGTCTTTTCCTCTGAGTGTATTAGAATGTATTGGATTCATTTAATTGATTAAATTATGACTAGGACTTTGGGCCACGTCAGTAGGGTGTTGAGTCCCTGCCCCTTGGTGGGTGGGGACTCACAGATAAAAGACACGGCAAAGGACAGAGTTGGAGTTCTGTTGCTGAGTTTTGAGCTGGAGCCCAGGAAGTGAACACGTAGGAGAAGAACACAGAGGAATAGAGACGGCTCCTTAGACAGGGCAGAAGCCCAGGGGAGAGAGACAGTCATTTGTCTGATAGTCCACAGCTGGCCTTGTGGAGAGAGGAAGAACCTAGAGAGCCTCGTAGTCTATAGCTGACCTTGTGGAGAAAGCAGAGGAGCTGAGCCCGGAGAGTAGCAAGCCCTGGGAAGAGAGGAACCCAGGAAGCCTGAACCCTCACAGATGTCAGCAGCCATCTTGTTCCAACACGTGGCAATAGACTTTGGTGAGGGAAGTAACTTATGCTTTATGGCCTGGTAGCTGTGGGCTTCTACCCCAAATAAATACCCTGTATGAAAGCCAACAGATTTCTGGTATTTTGCCTCAGCAGCCCTTTGGCTGACTAATACAATTGCCACGCAGAAATTGGGCCAGGATTCTAATTTTGCCAGGGAACCTAGGACTCCAGACTCTTATCTGAAATCAACTGAGTTTTAAATGTTGGTAAATAACCGATTTAAAAATTTATGTTAGGACCATCAAAGCACAAAGCCCTGCAGACTACCAGTTCACAATTTCCAGTCTATTATAATCATTGTACCTTCAAGCCAGTAAGCTAGAGCTACACCTAAAACATTCCACAAGACTTTTCCACACTCTTCCCTGACTGCTCCCATCCTTGCTGATCATTCTCTCTGATGGAGGCCTCTATGAGCTAACATCTATGGTACCCTGAAATATTTGTTTGTATATGTTCAATTGCTTCAACTATATTGGGGTGCATTTCCTCAGGGTTTATCTTGTGTTACACTGATCATAATAGACTGTCTGTCTCTTCCAGTAGACTGTGGGCTCTTCAGGGTAAAAGCATACCTTATTCTTTTTTGTATCTGTTCTTAGTGAATGACACATTGTAGGACGTCAACATCAGATGGATGGATGGATGTTCGGATGGGTGGATGGATGGAAGTTTGGATGGATGGAAAAATGCTTGGATGGATGGAAGGAAGGGAGGGAGGAAGGAAAGAAGGAAGGAAAGAAAGGAGGGAGGAAAGAATATTATATATTATATGTTATATGTTATATACTATATACTATATACTATATACTATATACTATATACTATATACTATATACTATATATTATATATTATATATTTATTAGGAGAATCCTGGATAAAACCCTCTCTATTTCCTAAAAGCATAGTATAATGCCCTAAATTTAATCAGTGTAAAAATGTTTGATGATTAGGGGAGCGGATGTGGCTGAAGCAGTTGAGGGCCCACTTCCCACATGGGAGGTCCCAGGTTCAGTTCCCAGTACTTTCTAAAGAAAAAATCAGACAACAAGCAGACAATAAGCAAAAAAAAAAAAAAAAAAACAATGATCAGACAATGAGCAAAATCAACCAGCAGACAATGAGCACAAACAACGAGCAAAAACAATGAGCAAACAAGGGAGCCATCTCAAGGGGAAAAAAAAGATTGATTAAAAAAAATGTTTGATGATCTTAGTGATGTAGGATGTGTGTCTCTATCTTATTTTTTAAATTATTATAGGAGGAAAAGACCTCATAGTCTTTCTAAATGCTCTTTTCTAGTATCTGCCAATGTGAAATACTGAGCACCTACAATGTGCCAGGCTCTGGGCAGAGTGACCAAATGTGGCAAGACTGACACAGCCACAATTCTCGTGGTGCCTGGAGTGTGTTGAGCCGGAGGCCCAGTGTCCAGGTTGCAGCCCCCTCTCACCCGTAAGCTCTGGATGGTCTTCTCGTCCCGGTCATCATCCCTGTAGAATTTCCCCAGGACAACTTTGAGGTCTGCTGTCTTGATCACGGAGACCTTCCCCAGGTCGGTTACGCAGTGGGCCGCCACCACCACGGTGCGCTCATTCACTAGGGCGCCACTGCAGACCAGGAACCACGCGCCCTTGTGCAGGCCGCCGCCGTGTGCCCCGCTGGTCCTCCTGTAGATGGCGGCCTGCCACGGCCAGCGCAGCCCCTGGGTCTTCAGGGCAGTGATGTTCTCGATTTTCCCACAGACTATGGAGAAAGCAGCAGCTCATTAAGATGCACCCAGACCTTCCCTAGCTAAAGAGAAATGAGTCACTTGAAAAGGTGGGCTGCATGAATGATCACCCCAAGACGTTTAACCTCTGTTTCTCCTTTCCTTTAAATATTAACCACCCACCTCAACGTGGATGGCTATACAGTCTAGAATTTAAATTGGAGACTTCGCAGTCAAATGAAACCTGACTTCCAACCCTAGGTCTGCACTACCAGCCAGACTTTAGCAAGTTGTCTAGCCTCTTAGCGTCTCTGTTTTTCTTGCCTATAAAATGGATATAGTATTAACAATTGATTGTCTCATAGTGTTCTTGAGGAGACTGAATGAGATGATTAAACTCAGACAGACTTGAACTGCTGTGACTAATCATAAACATGACCACTGTGAACTAAGCCATAGTGCTCCCCTTGACAAAGAGGATGGAGATGGTAGCTTAGTATGTGCGGGACCTGACTCCAAGCACCTCTCTATGGCATCTCAATAATTGTCACCATAACCTTATGAGGGAATTAATATTATCGCCATTGACTGATGAAAATGAAAGCTGGGGCTCATATAGTGCATATAGAAGCCCTCTGGCCCTTTTCCGCCTTCCCTAACCTGGTGTTTAATGCCTATTCCCTCTCTTTTCTTCAAGTAAGTTCTTTCAGGAAGTGATCTGATAGAATTATCCACAAAAAAGCATGGCACCCACCCCCAAAATATATATCTAAAATTCAGTGAGTTAATGTCTCCTGGAAAGTAAATTTAAGCCAAAGGAAAGAAGCTCTAACTAGAATATCAGATATCCACAAGTTAGGGGAAACATTGGAGGAAGCCTTTTCTAAAAAGTCTCCAACAAGGGTCAATGACCTTTCAAAGGCAGCCATGGGAGATGTGAGCTACTCCACCTCAAGGACGACCCTGACTCACTAGGGATGCAGGATGGGGCCCGCCCACTCCACTTCCCAGTCCTCAGACATGTCCTCCGGCTGCTGCCCAGGCGGCGGTAGAAAGGCGAGATGCACTCATACTGGAGCTGGGTGTGCAGAGGTTGGTACCCAGCGGGCAGGTCTCCAAAGGGAAGGGCTGGCTTCTTGGTAGGGGCATCCTGCAGCTTCTGCTTACTGAATTCTGCTGAGTATAGCTGGTGCAATGGTGTCTCCCTGGGTCAAGGCCCATGGGCCCAGAGAAAGAACAGGGCAAGAGACAGTCATTACGGCCCCTTGCAGCATCCATGTCATTTCCCTTGTAGATATTTGGTGCAGAAGAAGAAATAACTATCTCATTCTCTCTCTCTCTCTCCCTCCCTCTCTCTCTCTCTCTCACACACACACACATATGCGCACACACGCTTCCTCTCTACCACAGAGAAAATTCTCTTGCACATCTCAGTGTTCATTTTATTCCTCAATTTCCATTTCTGGCAAGACTCCAGCTGCCTAGGATTTGAACCAAAGAGGCTAATATCTGGTATAATAGCTGTTATGCAAAGGCATGCTGAGCATGCACACAAAAAATTATTTCTGAAATTACACGGGAAAGGGAGTTAATTTGAATGAGAGAAATCCAGGAATATTTTTTTTCCTCTAAACATTATCATAATGAGGCAATATTAGGAATTGACTTGAACTAAACTGTGTTGATACAGTAGCTTGATTTAGCAATTAGCAGATGCAATTAGCACACCTCAGAGAATAGAACTTTCTCTCAGGGCACATTGACTGGGAGAACTATGGATTGTTTTATGTAAATGCGAAAAGGCATATTCAATAAGCCCTGAAGTTGAAGTCCCCTGAGCCGACTCAGGGGTTCTCAGGAGAGATGCCAACACATTGTACACCCTGTGTTCATTTTCTGTCAGGGCATGGCTGGCAACTGAAAAGTTGGAATTCCTTTATGAGTCAATGTTTTCATCCCTGTTTAATGAATGGAGAAAGGAAACACAGAGAGGTCCGTGGGGATACACGAGGGCACACAGGAAGGTAAGATGGTAGCTAGGACAGTGCCTAGCAGTCCTCCTCCCCACCCTAGTGTCTCTACCTCTCCAATTTGATGTCATCTTAAGAAATATATGTCGCATGTCTTAGAGTTCTTTGCTCAGAGCAAATATTCCATTCCCACAGATTTGATTCAATGATTCAAAGATTCTTAAGCTCCTTTTCAGAACTAGTCACTTCTGGACTTGCAAACAAACTCATCTCTTAGATGTTGATGATCACCCCTGCTTCTGTGTGAGCCTGGTGGCTGGAGAGCAACATACTCCCACTCCAGGAGCCCATCTTCCTGAAAGATACTCAAAACCAAGTTGAACGCTTACTTGCTCATCTACTTGAGACTCCCAATACCTTGTCACCTAACTGCCAAAAGCTCTTATCTAAAAGTGGGAGGCCCAGTGGTTCTTCTGAATAGCTCAGAGGCTCCACTACAAGATGTCTCCTTGAGAAGAACATGTTTGCCCTACTTAGTGGAGAGTCCATCCCCAGGTAAATCACATAGATTAGAAAATGGGGCAGAACTTTACTTGTACTGTTTGAAAAGCGAAAGACAGAATGGTACAAAATAGCCTGTGGAGGGGTGAGAGGCCTTACACCTCTCCTGAAAGATGAATAGTCCAAGCCATGAGGTTGAAGTCAGTTCTCGCAGCTCCAACTCATTGATACTATTTCTAACTATAATAGCTACCTTTGACCAGGCACTTATATGTATGTGCCAGGCCTTCACCTTCTGCTAAGACCTTTACAGGAGATTTAGTTAAAGCCTAGTGCATAAAGGAGTGGACCCTGAAGCCTGGCACTGGGTTTGCATACTGGTTTTGGAGCATCTTCTAGAAATGTGACTTTGGGCAAGTTACTTAACATCTCTGTGCCTCATTTTACCCATATGGAACATGGTAATAATAGTAGTATTCAATGAGTATAAAGCACACCACAGAACAACTGGTGCTTAGAAAACATTCAATAAATATTAGCAGTTCATGTTGCATTTAATCCTCACAACAATCTCTAAAAATTGATGTTATTATCATTATCCCTATTTTTCAAAAGAGGAAACAGAGGCTCAGCAAATTTGGGAACATCCCTAAAATACCTAGCACTAGAGAGAGGTAGCACCAGGTTTCGAAGCCTGGTTTTTCGATCTAATTTATTCACTCAGTAAATATCTATCGAGGACCTACTATGTGGCAGGCACTGTTCCAGGCATGGGGAATTCAACATGAACCAAACAGATAATGTTCCTGCACTTGTAATTCTTTCATTTTTGTGGGGTGGGAGGAGATAGAAATTGAACAAAGACACAAAAAATATAAATAAAACAACAGGCAGCAAGAGATGCTAAGATAAAAACTG
This sequence comes from Chaetophractus vellerosus, assembly GCA_004027955.1. Taxonomy (NCBI): domain Eukaryota; kingdom Metazoa; phylum Chordata; class Mammalia; order Cingulata; family Chlamyphoridae; genus Chaetophractus; species Chaetophractus vellerosus. Next base: position 2,032 of record PVKH010037765.1, on the reverse strand, counting down.
AGGCATAGTAAAGGCCAAAGAATGCTGAGCACTAAGTTTGCTCAGAGGTCATGGTGGGGGGTGGGGTTGCTATTTTTAAAAGGGTGGTCAGGTGCCTCCTGAAAGCCTCCTTGTTGCTCAAATGTGGCCTCTCTCTAAGCCGAACTCAGCATATAAATGCATTACCTCCCACCACCCAGCCCCTGGCATGGGACATGACTCCCAGGGATGAGCCTTCCTGGCACTGAGGGCTTACTACCAAGCACCAACTAGCAATGCAGCTGGAAAAAGATCTTGACCAAAAGGGGGAAAGGGTAAAGACAAATGAGTTTATATGGCTAAGAGACTTCAAAGTGAGTCAGGAAGTCATTTCAGAGGTTATGCTTATCCACATCTCAGGAGGATCTCATTGACTGCCAAAGTAAATATTGCCTCAAATAGCAGGGCTCCTGAGGGCTCTGGAGACATTCAGACACTACAGGCAGGGCAGACAGCTCAGGAGTTTGGTGCCCTGCCAGTGGGCCCTACCTGGGAATTTAGGCTCCCCCGTGTGACAAAGTTGGACTCATTCGTTGTTTCCCTACACATGGCTCTTCTGCCCCTTCTATTAGAACCTATAGTTAGTACTAGAGTTGATAGGTGTATGTCCAAGAGACTTCAATTTTTTGTGCTGTCCTTGTGCCAGCTGGGCCCTGAATCTCAGCAGAATTGCAACACCTACTCTCTAGTTCATTAGACTCACCCAGGACAACTAACAGGATTTGATGATGGACAACGCCCATCCCAAGGAACTGCAAGCAAGATAGTCCCATCAATCTGCCCCATGAGATCTAAGCCCCCTCTCAATTAGAGGTGGGGTGGACATCACCATCCCAGAATACTCAAGATTGGGGAATGAACAATGGACTAGAGTAGACTTGCTGGTATTCTACTATAGACTTATTGTGATTCTAGCAATGGAAGAACTTTTATCATGGATGTGGAGGCAGTGCCCACTGGAGGTTCTGAGGGGAGGGAGAGGGAAAAACAGGTGTAATATTGGGACATTTTTGGAATTTGGGAATTATCCTGAATGACATTGCAATGACAGATACAGACTATTATATATCTTGTTACCTTACCAAATTGTGCAGAAGAGAATGTAAACTACAATGTAAACTATAATCCACACTTAGTGGCAATGCTCCAAAATGTGTTCATCAGTTGTAACAAATGTACCACACTAACGAAGGATGTTGTTAATGTGGGAAAATGTGGGATGGATAGAGAGTGGGGCATTTGGGAATCCCCTATATTTTTTATGTAACATTTGTGTAAACTAAGTACCTTTTAAATTAAAAAGTATATTTTTAAAAAGGGGGGGTGGTGGTCAGGGAAGGTGTCTCTGACAGGTCACAACTGAGCAGACTGCTGAAGGAAGTGAGGCAGTAAGCCCCTCTGATACCTGGTGGAAATCAGTTCCAGAGAAAAGGAGCCACAAGTGGAAGGGCTCCAAAGCAGAACCACACTTGCAGTGTTAGAGGAAATGCAGGGAAGCCCATGTGGCTGGAGTGGAGAAAGTAAGGAAGTGACTGGTAGGAGATAAGCTCAGAATATTATTTCCTCCAAAACAAGGGAAGGAAAAGTAGAAATGTGCTATTCTTTCCCCACCAGGTGGTCCTCACCTCTGCCTTTCCAGGAGAAAGGCTGGCTATAGCCTGAGGGTTCACCCACCCAACCCCAGCAGTCAGCCTCATCTGACTGGTTACTGCCAAGACCTTCCTAAACCCTAGCTGGCTGCATTGGGAAGGAATCCCATCCCCCTAGAACAGAGGCTTTTAACCTTTTTTAGTTCATGGACCCCTTTGCCAGTCAGGTGAAAACCACGGACCCTTTACTAAGTCCACACTATACTGTGTATTATTTAATAAATATATCACACCTGCACCAACATGTCCCCACAAGAATAATGTTTTTTTGAATTTCAGTTCAAGCTCACAGACCCCTTGTTAAGAACCCCTGCCTTATAGTAAAGCAGATAGTAGCTCACCAGCAGAGGCAAGTTAGTATCAGC